>CM050165.1:306147234-306261096 GCA_027410445.1 Discoglossus pictus
ACAGGGGGAGAGACACAAAGAGAGGCGGGGGAAGAGACACAGAAGGAGAGGGGTGGAAGACAGAGTGGGGAGAGACACAGAGGGTGAGGGGGGGAGAGGCACAGAGGGAGAGCAGGGAAGAGAGAGAAAGGGAGGAAGAGGCACAGAAAGAGGAGGGGGAAGAGACACAGGGGAGGGAGTGCAGGGGGGAAGATACACAAGGGAGGGAAATGGAGACACGATGAAGGGGGGAATAGACACAGGGGGAGGGGGAAAGAGACACAGGCCAGGGGGGAACAGACACAGGGGAGGGGGGGAGACATAGGGGGGGAAGAGATGCATGGGAGGGAGAAGGGGGAAAGAGACACAGGGGAGGGGTTTAGAGACATGGGAGGGAGAGGGAGGTAAAAACACAGGGGGGCAGGAGATACAAGGGAGGTAAATGAGGCGGAAGGAGACACAAGGGAGGGAGAGGAGGGGGGAAATAAGACACAAGGGAGGAAGTAGACAGGGGGAGAGACTCGCAATGTGCTTCAAAGGGGCTCATTGCAAGGCCTGTGATGAGAGCCAAAGGCGCTCATCGCAAGGCCAGGAAAGTAGAGGGGGAGAGGCTCCCATTGTGTGGCAAACAGCATTGCCATGCTTCACTTTTTATTGCCGTCATTTTTGACGGGCAAGTCGCTAGTATATATATATATATATATATATATATATATATATATATGTGTGTGTGTGTGTATGTGTATATATATATATATATATTTATTTGTTGGCATATTTGCATGTCCCAGCTCAGCTTCCCAGAGTGCAGTGTAATAACTGTTTTTCTCGGAATTCTGAGCTGGAAGTAGGTTATTTAACTTGCTTTAGACATTCAAATGTGAACACAGATGTACTATTTATTTACAGTACTACTGTACTGTGGAGGGCTTCTATCTCTCTTTTGCCCACCATATATTAAATGATTGTTGTGGTGAACTACAGTCAGGTCCATAAATATTGGGACATCGACACAATTCTAAACTTTTTGGCTCTATACACCACCACAATGGATTTGAAATGAAACTAACAAGATGTGCTTTAACTGGAGAGAGGAAGCAAAATAACAGAGCTCCCTGCAATAAGGCTTTAAAACAACATGAAAATACCAAGCAATTTGGATTATTTTTGATCTACAAGACCAGGTTGCAGTGACTGAACAGTCTGGATTGCTCTGACACTGTGCAGCAACTTTTGGACTTCACTTTAACACAGATCTACTGGACTGAAAGATACTGGATGGGGCACAATCAACAACTATTAGGAAGGTGTCTGGTGAGTCTAAACCCCAAAGGGGACCCTCTTATGTCATCCTACCCCAGTTAGACCCCAGCTCACCTACCCAGGGAAGGGCCTCTTGATGGGAGATTTAAAGTGGAGCACAACATATAATTTTTCAATTCATATTTGAAGGAAAATGAACAATCACTCTATATGGGTTACTGCTGAAAGCTAACACAGGGTAAAGCTAGCAATAGCCCTGCAACTATACACAGACACTGGTGGACATAGAAAAAAAGGGATTGAAGTGCATTCAATGAACTTCTACACCAACCTGGGATCATAAGGAGCAAGTGAAGTTGTACTCCCACACCCCAGGGACTGTACCTTTACAGCATCTCATTGCTGGGACTCATGTGTTTGCAACCATCATTAAAAGCTCTGTTTATTAAATCCTAATTTGTGCTGGACTTTAATCAGCAAAGCAATTGAAGCAAAACTGCCACAGCCAAATGTAATGAACTGTTTAAGACAAGGAATTTACTTTTTTTTCCTCAATCCCTTATCATCTTAACTTGTTTATGTTATATAAGATAAAGGGAGCGGCTCCACTTGTGAATGTTTTATAAGTTTACTGTTGACAACACCCTGTATAAAAGACAGCTCAACACTACCACCAAGTGGCAGCTTACGAAAATTACATGCTCAGGCTTATAAATATATCAGTGCTTCTGAAATCCACTACAACTGACAAGCCTTCTTAGGCCTCTACAACCCAGTGTCCTTTGATTTTGTGGCTATTGTCTACTGAAGTTTGTTAAGTGTGTGACTAGAGCCTGATTTGCATTCTTATGTTCTAGTCCTATTTCAAACGACAGCCAAGCCCTGATTTTTTGCTGTCAATATTTACAGCTGTGGCAAAGAATCCAACTATCATTGCCTTGGAACTGTGACACACAACTCTGCAAGATCTTATGCCTCACTCCCCTGTGATAGGGGGCATTTTGTGACTTGTGGTCTCTATACTCTAACTAGGGCAGGGCTAGGCCCAGTGACTGACCACTATTCTGATTTCACTAAGTGCATGCAGCTGCCTGACACCAAAGGCAGGTGGATACAATTGTTATCTGTCAAAGTAGACAAGGGGCACCATCTACCCTACATTGGAAGATCACAGATTCTCATGTGCGCAATAAAAGTATTTTATTCCTTCTTTGGCGGATCAAGCTACAATGTGGCTGGTGCTGAGCAGAGCACACTACAATACAGCCGCCCGATGGTCAAAGTGACAATTCCTGAAGCACTCTGGTAACTTACTATATCTTGGGGTCTAATGGGATCCACATATATTCAGTTTACTGCAATAAAGATATACAACACTGCCACCCAGAGAAATTTCAGGAATATAACATCAGTGATCTTTAAACTACATTAACTTACTTCTACAAGAAATTAAGACTATCAATTACATCTGATACTTCCCTGGTCTGCCACTGCCATCTAGTGGAGGAAAGTAGTAAACCACAAAGGGACTTCCTGATAGCACAAAGCTTATGGAGCATATGTTTCACATGAGAGACCTGATATTCTCCAGGATGTAACTTCCTATTCCCATATGCCTGTTACATGGGGACACTTACAAACGCAATAGTGACAAAATACCTTATCTTATGTCATGGCTGGAGTAGCTACGAGAAAAAGTAGCAAGAATATACAATCTTATTACTTGCCTAGAACGTCACCCCCTGCATCTCAAAAACAGCCTAACTCAAAAACCACAGCAGCAACAACGAAGGAGCATACAGCGCCAAGCACTAAGGGTGATATCCAAGACCTCAAAGACCTGATCCTCACATTCTTGGAGGACATCAGAGCGGACATCCAAAAAGTCTCAGCAGCCTTGACGTCCGAGATAAAAAGAGTGGACGCTAAAACTGACTCGCTTGAAGAGAAATATAACAAACTAAAACAATCTCATGTCAAGATTAAGGAAGAAATCTCCATGCTAAAGGAGGAGCAAGCCCGCCACTTAACATTTCAGGAAGACCTAGAAAATAGATCTCGGAGACAGAATATCAGACTGAGAAACGTACGCGAATCAGTAACTGACCTCCATTTATACATGTCAGAGATCTGTGAGTTTCTGCTACCAAATCTGGACTCTGAGCAATATAGACTGGACCGGATCCATAGAGCTCTGGGAGGTCGTTCCACCATGCCTGAACGCCCCAGAGATATCATCGCCCGCTTCCATTACTTTACAACTAAGGAACTGTTCATGAGAGCATCCAGGGGGGGTATCCCTGACATCGAAGGGCACAGACCAAGTGTCTTTGCGGACCTCGATCAACAAACGTTATTCAAGATTAAAATTATGAAACCACTCTTGGACAACATCCATGGCTGGAAATACTCTTGGGGCTTTCCATTTCGCCTACTGATTGCCAGGCAAGTTCTTTACCATCAGAACCCTAGAGGAGGGGACGGCCCTTCTAGCTACCTAGGGCATTACTTTAACAGATGCTCCTGGAGTTTCTGGCGACAGCCAACCCATCATGGAGTTGACAGAGGGTCCCCGAGAAAGAACAGTTGGCCTTAATTCCCGTGGTCGAGGTTCCAACCTCCCCTCCAGAAGACATCAAAACAGGGCCCCTAACCAGCCAGATGTGCCATAGATCTAATAACACTGTGATGTATTGTTATATGATATGTTATAGTTATGTTCTACCTCTTATTTTGATCTTCGAAAACTTGCGACCAAAATATGAACAGACATGACTAGTTAAACTCTTGCATAACTATCTGTCACTTTAGAAGAATATTTCTTCCTTTTTTTTTTATATAGATATTGATAGTGTCCCTTAAGGGCTTCACCATATACACACCCCCCCAGCGAAACCAGTCAGTATTGGAGTCTAATACTACTGGACTCACCAATTTAATTAAAAGGACAGCGCTCGCTCTCCTTGAAGTAGTGTTATACTACGTTCCTAGTTTTGTTATATTCTATTAGTATAATTTTATTTTTAGAATTAAAAAAAAAAAGTTTTTTGATAAATTTGTGTCAACAAATTTGACGCCGGATTACTTGACAAGCAGTTTCAACCACTGTATATCGTTGTGTTCTCCTCATCCGTTCTACCCTAACATTTTACTTTACGTTTACATCAATTGGCACAGTGAAGTGACGCAGGTGGTTTCTGGACGGAGTCCCAGCGGGAGGCTCATCAGACTGGATACTCGAAGGCGGCTATAACCCTTCGTGCTCTACTAAGCTTGGCCTTGAGCCCCAGACAAACGGTGAGTCATGAATATTAATATCATTTCACCTAATGCTCAGGGCCTGAATGAACTGATTAAGAGAGGGGTTGCCATGAAAGAGTATAAGAGACTAGGGGAGATGTAATATTTGTGCAAGAAACACATTTTAAGAAACTAGCGGTCCCCAAATACTGGGGGGAAACATATAAACAAACTTTCCACTCCACCGCAACAGAAAAGAAAAGAGGGGTGACACTCCTTATTCATAATAGGCTTACATTTCGCCACACCCGCACTCAGACAGACCCAGAGGGTAGATATATGGCAGTACATGGCACCATTCATGACCAGAAAATTACCTTCCTTAACATATATGTAGCGGAACCCATCACTGTTTTACCCTGTTTTATGATTATTCTTGGTTAAAATATGATCCTACAATATGTATGCTGGTTGATGCTCTGCAGAATACTAGCCAGACTTTTGCAGACCTAGGCTAATAGATAATCCTATTACAGAGATTCAAGAGATAAGAAAGTTGTAAAGGATCCTTGCATTTTCCAAAGTGTTTTAATTCTCTGATAAGAACAAAGAGGTGTAATTGAATCAGTGTCTGATTGTATCAAAGTTGCCAGGGAGGTGTGACCCCCCTATTGTTCTCTTTGTGTGTATTGTGTGTAGCCAAATATGGGCATGTGTATTGCCTGTGGCCAAAGAGATGTATATATAGTTCTGCAATAACAAAATAAAGTCAGTATTCATTTGACTCCCAAATTGTGTGTCGTCCAATATGGGAGGTCGGGAATGGTGAAACTGTAGTGCCTCGTGGGTATTTTATCGTATACCAGCGGAGATTTTGGACTGCGTGTCCCAGCTCCGTTACATTTGTTGGCAAGTGGTGGAATTGTTCCCACGGTCAGAAGGACAGCTACAGGAGACACCATTCCGTGGAGTACAGATTGAGGGCAACGCTAGTATCCGTACAGCGCCCCTGGCTACAGCAGGATGGAACCGGCTAGTTTTCGGACAGCGTTCCATGATGAGGATGAGAAGGAGGCCGCAGACTACAGGGAAACAGACAGAATGGAACTCTGGTATGATGCCCTGGAAGATGCCCAATGGCGGCGAGGTGAGAGTCTCCCCAGTGATGAGCAGCGGCTACAGAAGCGTGTGGCGATGCGGATGTATCTATTGGGAGAGCAGCCCCTGGATGAGTGGGTGACAAGACTAGAGACCCTGGTATGGCGAGAGATCTGGCTAGACAATGCATACCAGGCCCTCTGGTGGTATACCGTTCGACTTACCCCCTGGACGGCTGAACACGACTTACCGGAGGGGGATGATTATGATGGCCCGGGTTTATTATGGGATGCCTTGGAGGACGATATTGATCTTGGCAGCACGGAGGGGTCTAGGTTTTGGGACATCTACGACTACCGGATGGGCATGTATGTCTGGGATGATGAAGGCGAGGTGAGCAAAGACATGACCCACCTGGTAACGAGAGAGTGGGAGCTGGAGCAGGACTACCAACACCTGCTCAGCCTTGTGCAGCCCCAACCTACTCGACAAGCAGAACCAGACTTCATTGACTGGTCCTGGGATGACCTCCAGATGGCAGGTAGAGATGGGACCGAGGTCTCTCTACCGGCCCTCCAGGGGGCAGAAGGTGTCGTCCTTCCCCCTCAGCGGCAGTGTGAACCCCAGGGGGCAGGAGGTGTCGTCCTTCCCCCCCAGCGGCAGTGTGTACCTCAGGGAGCAGAAGGTGTCGACCTTCCTCCACAGCGGCAGTGGGTACCCCAGGGAGCCGAAGGTGTCGTCCTTCCTCCCCAGCGGCAGTGTGTACCCCAGGGGGCAGAAGGTGTCATCCTTTCCCCCCAGCAGCAGTGTGTACCCCAGGGAGCAGAAGGTGTCGTCCTTCCCCCTCAGCGGCAGTGTGAACCCCAGGGGGCAGAAGGTGTCGTCCTTTCCCCCCAGCGGCAGTGTGAACCCCAGGGGGCAGAAGGTGTCGTCCTTCCCCCTCAGCGGCAGTGTGTACCCCAGGGAGCTGAAGGTGTCGTCCTTCCTTCCCAGCGGCAGTGTGTACCCCAGGGAGCTGAAGGTGTCGGCCTTCCCCCCCAGCGTCAGTGTGTACCCCAGGGAGCAGAAGGGGCCGTCCTTCCTCCCCAGCGGCAGTGTGAACCCCAGGGGGCAGAAGGTGTCGTCCTTTCCCCCCAGCGGCAGTGTGAACCCCAGGGGGCAGAAGGTGTCGTCCTTCCCCCCCAGCGGCAGTGTGTACCCCAGGGAGCAGAAGGTGTCGACCTTCCTCCACAGCGGCAGTGGGTACCCCAGGGGGCCAAAGGTGTCGTCCTTCCCCCCCAGCGGCAGTGTGAAACACAGGGAGCAGAAGGGGCCGTCCTTCCTCCCCAGCGGCAGTGTGAACCCCAGGGGGCAGAAGGTGTCGTCCTTTCCCCCCAGCGGCAGTGTGAACCCCAGGGGGCAGAAGGTGTCGTCCTTCCCCCCCAGCGGCAGTGTGTACCCCAGGGAGCAGAAGGTGTCGACCTTCCTCCACAGCGGCAGTGGGTACCCCAGGGGGCCAAAGGTGTCGTCCTTCCCCCCCAGCGGCAGTGTGAAACACAGGGGGCAGAAGGTGTCATCCTTCCCCCCCAGCAACAGTTTACCCTAACCAGGGGAGACACCAATCTCCCAGACGGCGCAGATGGGACCGTGGTCTCTGCGCCCACAGCTTGTCCAGATCCCCAACTACCGTCACTGGGACAACCGGAGGAGGGGGTAAGTACAAATTCCCCTCCCCAGCTAACTTCTAATGTGGCCCCAGGGTTAACAGAGGAAATGTTAACCCCCACTGACCCCCACGTTTCCCTGGCTAATGAGCCGAAATATGTCCCAAGTACCCCAGCAGAAGAGCTGACAGCGGGGCAGAGTGCAGTCGGCCTCTGCCCTCCCTTTGTCCCTTGTACAGAGCAGGATGTCCTGCAGGTTATACCAGCAGAAGAGCTGGCATCAGGGCAGAGTGCCGCTGGCCTCTGCCCCTCAAGTCCCCTCAGCGTGTTGCCCCATCACCACAGCAAAATATCCAGGTACCTGGTTAGACTTCCCCCCAAAGGAGAGATGTGTGACGAAGTGCCCTTCGCCACCTTGGCTTGGAGGGGACTGTTTGCCAGCCTCCTGCCCTGCGACTATGGCCCTGGTACATATTGCCCTTTGGAACCAGTGTTCGGCCATACCAGAGTGTAAGTCACTCATTCTGGCCCTTAAATACAGGGGGGGTCATTCTGTACTTGCCCTGTGTGAACCATGATACCCCAGATAACTGTGCCATGAAGCCATTCATATAATGAAAGACTATGGGAAAGACTTTAGCTACATGGCAATTGAACTGTGTGAAGAGGATCTGAGCGCTATTCGGTGGTTTTGTGCGCTCAGATCCCAGCTATCTGGGGATATGGGAAATGTGAGTAAATGTGAATTGCAGTAATGCTGATGGGTTGTCAAACTAGAGAATTGACCAACAAATACTTTTGTCCGGACATCCCCAGGCCGATCCGTTGGGATCAGACCGTGTATGCCGGCTTATGGTCACGGGGGAGGTGTGTAGCGGAACCCATCACTGTTTTACCCTGTTTTATGATTATTCTTGGTTAAAATATGATCCTACAATATGTATGCTGGTTGATGCTCTGCAGAATACTAGCCAGACTTTTGCAGACCTAGGCTAATAGATAATCCTATTACAGAGATTCAAGAGATAAGAAAGTTGTAAAGGATCCTTGCATTTTCCAAAGTGTTTTAATTCTCTGATAAGAACAAAGAGGTGTAATTGAATCAGTGTCTGATTGTATCAAAGTTGCCAGGGAGGTGTGACCCCCCTATTGTTCTCTTTGTGTGTATTGTGTGTAGCCAAATATGGGCATGTGTATTGCCTGTGGCCAAAGAGATGTATATATAGTTCTGCAATAACAAAATAAAGTCAGTATTCATTTGACTCCCAAATTGTGTGTCGTCCAATATGGGAGGTCGGGAATGGTGAAACTGTAGTGCCTCGTGGGTATTTTATCGTATACCAGCGGAGATTTTGGACTGCGTGTCCCAGCTCCGTTACAATATATGTGCCAAACACTGATCAGAAGCAATTCTTCACTAAGATTTCCGATCTGGTTATGGGCTGGGAGCACTCCCTCCTGATCATAGGGGGGGACATGAACACAGTCCTAGATCCATCTACAGACAATTTAACTGCTACCACTAAACTCACACCTCCCCCGGCTACCAGAGCTCTTAAACATATTCTCAGATCTCATTACCTGATAGACAGTTGGAGGATAATAAACCCCACTGATCGAGAGTATACATTTTACTCCCCCAGACATCTGTCACACTCCAGAATTGATTACCTGTTCATTCAACAACACCTATCACTAAACTTAGAAGCAGCTTCCATTCGACCCATTTCGTGGTCAGATCATGACCTGGTTCTGATCTCCCTGTCTGGACTTCTACCAGCGGGACGGTCCCCCTCGTGGGCACTAAATCCCTTTCTATTAAATGATTTAGTCCTAAGGGAAAAAATCAGCAGCGCAATTGTGGAATACTTTGGGATCAATAGTGGGGGTGAGGTAGACGAGGGAGGAGTGTGGGCAGCCCATAAGGCAGTGATTAGAGGAGTTTGTATTCAGCTAGGACCAGCAGCAAAAAAAGCAGATAGAGCGCAAATTAGTGACCTTAATAATAGCAAGATCAAAGTTACAATCACTATTTGCCAGGAATCATGATCCTAAGATCTACAATGAAATTCTGAAATACAAACACACCCTAAACACAGTGCTCAGGAAGAAGGTGGTCTCCATGCTACAACGTACGCAGGCCAGCTTCTTTAGGAGCACCAATAAACCTGACAGTATGTTGGCCAGAAAGCTTAAAGCACAGAGGGCGGACTCATTCATCCCAAAGATATTTACTAAAGGGAAAGGCCCGGTCTCTAAACCAGACCAGATTGCTGATGTCTTTCGACAATTTTATACAGAACTGTACTCTGCCTCCTCCCACTCAGTATCCTACTCTCACAAATTTACAAATTGATGAATTTCTTTCTGGGATTCAGCTGCCACAAATTGAGGAATCACAGGCAGAGACCCTAGCAGACCCCATAACTTCTGAGGAAATTAAACAGGCTATTAAGGCCACGAGATCACATGCAGCACCTGGTCCGGATGGATTCACAAATTTTTATTATAAACAATACATCGATCTCTTGCTACCGCACCTCCAAGAATTATTTAACAGTTTCCTCTCTGGTTCTTCAATCAGACCAGAATTTCTAGAGGCTAAAATTATCGTAATACCCAAAGAAGGGAAAGACCCAGCACAGTTCAGTAGTTATAGACCGATCTTGTTGATCAACATGGACCTCAAATTATATTCCAAAATAATAGCAAAAAGATTGGCCCCATTGTTGCCGGACATGATCCATCCGGACCAGGTAGGCATCATCTCAGGTAGAGAAGCACCCGACAACACCAGGAGAATCTTTAACCTGATAGACTTGGCTACCAGAGAGGATATCCCGCTAATGCTCCTATCTTTAGATGCCGAAAAGGCATTTGATAGGATAGACTGGACTTTTATGTGGAAAACATTGGCGAAGTTTGGTCTGGGGGATGGCTTTTTGAAGGGCATTATGCCTTTATACAGCGGTACCAGAGTATGTATTATATATTAGGGATTTGTGTCCAAAAATGTAATATTACTAGGGGAACTAGACAGGGCTGCCCACTCTCCCCCTTGCTCTTCGCCCTTAGTCTTGAACCATTGGCAGCGGCAGTTAGAAATTGTCCAAACATTACAGGAGTGCAGATTGGCCCTAATGAGCATAAGTTCAACCTTTTTGCAGATGATATCATGCTGTCACTTACAGATCCAATACCAAGCCTGCCTAATTTATTCCAATTGCTCACAGACTTTGGCAGAGTGTCAGGGTTCAAAATCAACACTAACAAGAGCATAGCCCTCAACATTACACTACCCCAAACGATGAAACAGAACTTAGAAAACAGCTTTCCCATAAAATGGGCTCCCAAACAGATAACTTATTTTAGTTATAAAGTATCATGTATAATAACTTAAAATTTCTATCAAAGTAGGACATAGTGCACAGTAAAATTAACAACAAATGAGAGTGTAAGAGAAAGAAAGGTAGAGATAACACATAAGAACAGACATTGGAATGTATAGTTAAACCATAGTGCTGTTAACTAAATATATAAACTTATAAACCATATAGACTAAAATAGCTAAAATGGTCTCCACTAAGTTTGCCCATTACAGTCCTCACTAAGATACCACACAAGACATTTACCTTGGTAGTGCAGCCGAAGAACCTCCAGGACTCCTTACTCCATGCCCCCTCCTTCCTTCGTAGTATCAAAATTTGGATGTTATATCAAAGGAACACTTAATGAAGACGCTACCCAAGGTTCCCAGATAGCCAGAAACTGGGGGAGACTATCCAGGATAATGTGGGTTAATCTCTCATTGATAAAGAGGTAATTGATCTTCTTGACTACCTCCTGAAAGTTTAGTGTCACTTTTTTCCATCTGCTAGCTATGTGTATTTTGGAAGCCAGTGCCATTAATTGAAATAGTTTATTTTGTGATTGAGAAAGGTTCTTGATGTGCACCCCAACAGGCATGACTCCCTAGAGGGCGAGACCACCTTTTGAAAATGTGTGGAGGCTAATTGAGCTAATTGTTTCCATTTTTTCTGTATAGTTGGACATGACCACCAAATGTGGATGTTGTCCCCCACTTTTTGGCAGCCCCTAAAGCATTTATTGCTCTTGTGTGGCTTAAACTTCTGCAATTTATCGGGCGTACAGTAGGCTCTGTGCAATACTTTAACAGCCGTCTCTAGCAGAGCTGCATTGAGGGAACCTCTGGAGAGATTGGAGCAAGATTCTGTCCACTTGTCCCAATCCCATTCTACCCCCAGGTCCTTTTCCCATAGTTTCATAAATTTAGGTTTCTGGCTGCTGGTGGAGTCTCAAAAAATGCCATATAGCAAACCCAAAACTCCTTTCATGAGAGGGAGGCTTCTACATCCAACAGATATCCAGGAGGGCCTAGGGGGTCCTAATTCTCTCAGAGTCTTGCTGGCCCAACTTCTAATTTTCAAATAATTATAAATTTCCGTGGCTGGTAAATCGTGGGACATACAGAATTGATCGTAGGTCAACAGTCAAGGTTTCTAGAGGTCCACCAAAATTTGGAGATGGAGCTCGTGTCTTTTAGGATTTGTGGAAAGGACATGACTGATAGTAAGGGAGACAAACCCAAGCTAAGTCGACACCTGGAGTTGGCCCACCCCCAAGCCTGCAGAGTTAGGGAGATCATAGGGTTGTGGATCGTATTAAAGGGGGTTAATTCCTTGGGGATCCAGATCAACCTATACCAGCTGTGCGGAAGCATCTGCTGAGTTTCTAGGAATACCCAGGATGGCTGGTGGGTAATAGAGTGTAACCTGGACAGATGGGCCAATTGAGCTGCCTTAAGATAAAACCTCAGGTTGGGACACGCTAGTCCGCCTTTACTTTTATGTCTAAACATTACCTGTCTGGAGATACGAGGGCGCTTATTGCCCCAGATAAACCGAAACAAACTGTTCTGGAATGTATCCAGTTCCTTGAGTGGGATTGGTATGGGAAGTGTCCTAAATAAGTATAGCAGTTTAGGCAAAATACTCATTTTTACTGCAGCTATATTTATATCCATGAGATATAAAATTCGCCCACTTTTGCATGTCTTCAGTCAAGGACTTGTACAAGGGGGAAAAATTTGCCCCGTATAAGTCGTCAAAATTGGAAGTGATCTTTACTCCCAGGTATTTTATATACTGAGTAGGCCAGCTGAAATTATATTCTGATTTAAGCTTATCGATCTCAATTTGCGACATACCCATCCCCAGAGCTTCCATTTTCTCCACATTTAAATTAAGGCCTGAGACTTTGCTAAACTCCTTAATAGTTGACATGAGAGATGGTATAGAACTAGAGGGGCTGGACAGGGTGCATAATAAATCGTCCGCAAAAAGTGAGCATTTAAGGTGCTGGTGTCCTACACAGACCCCTGAATGTCTGGATTAGCTCTAATAGCTTGCGCTAATGGCTCCATGGCAAGTGCGAATAACAGTGGCGAAAGTGGGCACCCTTGCCTAGTCCCTCTTTGAATTTGGATATTCGCTTTATGTACTCCTGGTAACTTTAGATGAGCTATTGGGGAGTCATAGTAGCTTCTAAGCAGGTTAATAAAACGTCCCCTAAATCCGAACTTGTCTAGTGTTTTATACATATATGACCATTCTACCGTGTCAAACGCCTTCTCTATGTCTAAAGCTAAAAGGCATAATGGGATGTTAGATTTCTTTGCTAGGTGCTGAATGTTTAAGACCTTCCTGACGTTGTCCCCGGCCTCCCTAAAGGGGATGAATCCTGCTTGGTTCTTGTGAATTAAATCTGGCAAGAATTTAGAGATACGGTTGGCCATGATTTTGGCCAGAATTTTGACATCTCCATTGATCAAGGAAATAGGGCGATAGTTTTTGGCCTCTAGATTATCCCTGCCCTCCTTTGGAAAGACCACCAGAGCAGCCTGGTTCAATTCGGGGGGCATTTAAAATTGCGTTAAATAAGGGCGTTAGATAGGAGGTAAGCAGGGGTTCAAATTTTTTGTAGAACAAATTAGTGAAGCCATCTGCCCAGCTTAAGACCCATAATGGCCGATTTAACTTCCTCTAGGGACACATCCGAGTTCAGTGTTTCTAAGTGGTAGTCCGGAACACTGGGGAGGTCTTGCGACCGTAGAAAGGAGTCAATATCTGATTCACTTTTATGGGACTGGGAGGAGTATATAGTTTGGTAAAAGTCCTGAAACGTTTTCTGGATGTCATTAGGGCTACAGGAAATTTGACCGTCTGACCTTCTAATATGGGAGATTCTATGTTGGGAAAATTTATTATTTAGTCTTCTAGCAAGCATTGTATCAGGCTTATTTGCCTTCCAATAATATAGGTGTTTCATCTTCCTCATCGCCCTTTCAGTATGGTACGATAGTATGCCATCTAGTTCAAGCCTTGTCTTGTCAACTAACCTGCGCCCCCTACGATAAGGGTTCTGTTGATTTACCTCTTTCAGCCTCTTTAGTGTATTTGTAAGGTCTGCCTCCTTTTGCCTAAGGTTTTTCTTAGGGTTGAGGCCAGCTTAATGGACGTTCCCCTAATAAAGGCCTTATGGGCAATCCAGAACCAGCCGGCTCCAGTTTCAGGAGAGACATTAGTCTAAAAAAATAGCTTTATGTCTTTTGCAATTCCTTCCGCACTACTCGGACTAGTCAATAGGAATTCGTCTATTCTCCAGGTGTAGGGGGGTTGTAAATTTGGCCCCAGCTCTACCTCCATGAGTACCAAGGCATGGTCTGACTAGGGGCAGGGTACAATCTCAGTTCTCAAAATTGAGTCATATAGGGGGGAGCCAACAAAGATAGCATCAATCCTCGAGTATGTCAAAAGGGTTGGGGAATAGAATGTTTATTCTCTCACAGCCGGGTGCATACCCCTCCAGGCATCAACCAGCTCCAGGCTATCAAGCAAGGACTCAATCTGTTTGATCTGTTTGGTTCTGCTGGGAAATCTGTTCTTAGCAGGCTTCCCTAACCTATCCAGAGTCGAGTCCAAGGTAAGGTTTACGTCTCCCCCAACTATCAGCCTTCCCAGGTCTTGGGATTCAATTGATTACAACAAGCCAATTAAAGTTGTGTAGTGCGAAGTAGTGGGAGAGTATAGGGAAACTAAAGTCGTTCTGACCCCCCCCCCCCCCCGATAGTACCAGTCACCATTACATAGTTACCCTCTTTGTTAAACAAGTTACTTTCTACCTGAAAGGATTGCACATCCAGCTCTCTTAGTAGGGAGGGTGGCCAGGAAATAGGTGGGGTAGTCCCTGTGTAGGAATTTGGGTTTGTTATTACGAGAGAAGTGGGTTTCCTGCATAAGATTAACTGTAGGTTTATGTTTTTTATAGAATGCAAAAGCCTCCCGCCTCTTAAAAGGGGAGTTGAAACCCTTCACATTATGGATTATTAGAGTGTAGTTTAGTGATGTCCCAAACAGTTCGCACACATGCGCTTTTCGGTCCGCCCCTATTCTTTATCATTGAGGAAACTTTGACCCTGCACCTCACAGTCAGCAGACACATTCCAGCCAATCAGTAGCATACACTCCCTTCCAGAGCCTTCCATCTGAAGGACAGCCTCCATTTTAGAATCATTTTGAATCTACATTCGTTGAGAGAGGACATATATTGTAGCTGCTGCTGATTTATTAGGGAAATAGATAGCCAGGCTGTGTATTTAGCTTCCACTACAGACCTGAAGGACTCATCTGATATCTGCTGCAAGGACAGCAACCCAAAAAGCCCTTTTTTCGGGTGTTAGAACATCATTTATTTTATTTTATTATTTTTTTCTGTGTAATCTAATTGCATATGCCTGCCTGCCAGCGTGTGTGTGTGACAGGCTAACACCTAACAGCTTCTATTGTGCTCAGTGAAATAAAACAACACGTTTTTGACTGTAATAGATTGAATAGCAATTGCCTGCCTACAGGCGTGTGTGTGAAGCCTATTGCATCTACTCTGCCAACTTTTGCCAGTGCACAGTGACACTCATATCTGGTGTAACCTAGTGTACAGTGACATTTAAGAACCCTTTTTTGACTGTAATCGATTGAATATCAGTTGCCTGCCTACAGGCGTGTGTGTGAGGCCTATTGCATCTACTCTGCCAACTTTTGCCAGTGCACAGTGACACTCATATCTGGTGCAACCTAGCGTACAGTGACATTTAAGAACCCTTTTTAGACTGTAATCGATTGAATATCATTTGCCTGCCTACAGGCGTGTGTGTGAAGCCTATTGCATCTACTCTGCCAACTTTTGCCAGTGCACAGTGATACGTCATATCTGGTGCAACCGTAGTGTACAGTGACATAAAACAACACTTTTTTTACTGTAATCGATTGAATATCAGTTGCCTGCAGTGCCCCAAATTCGAGGTAGTAGGTCCGACCAGGCATCTTTTTCCATCTCCCTGTTCCAAAAATCAATACCATATACACGTCCCCTAATAGTGGACGTAACAGGGATTAAACCGATAGGAATAGTACTACTTAACAGTACACACCTTATAATAACGCAGACAGAGGCAACGCAGAGAGAGGAGTCTGAAGAAGAGGAGTCAGAGGAGGAAGGTGGCTTTGGGAAAGTGGAAGACCAAACACAGCAGGCGTCCCAGGGGGCTTGTTGTCACCTTTCGGGGACCTTTGGTGGCTGGGTGGAGGAAGAGACCTTCAATGACATCAGTGAGGACAAGGAACGGGACATGGCTAGCTTGGTATCCAACCTTGTGCAAATGGGGAGTTTGCGGTTGTGCAAAGGGACTGTTTGCGGTTGTTTGCGGTGCATTAAACGGGGAGATTGGTCTGTAACTGTGAAGCGGGTGTAACCCTTACACTACCTGATCGATACAACATCATACCTGATGTTTTAAAGCACGTTATTCCAAACAATTTAGGAATGTTAGGTAATTTATGCCCTTTATGGCTTAAAACCAGACTCTGTATCAACTATGTAATTTTCTGTGGGAGTTTTGCCATGGATCCCCCTCCGGCATGCCACAGTCCAGTTGTTAGACCCCTTGAAACAACTTTCCTATCACTATTGTGGCCAGAAAGAGTCCCTGTGGGTTTTAAAATTCGCCTGCCCATTGAAGTCTATGGCGGTTCGCCGATGTTCGCCCGTTCGCCAACATTTGATGAAAATTTGATGTTCGCGACAGCACGAGTGTAGTTAGACAGATGAAAACTCTGTGTGTGAGTATGAGTCTTTACCTGAGAGATGATCTCGTAGGAGGGAGAGCAAGGAGGAGCCCCGGATGCCAACAGCTGCACTATCAGTTGGTCTGCGGTTGATATTCCAATTTTCCTGCTATCTAGTGGGAAGAGAAAAATGCAAAGAAAGAAAGTCAGTTGGGCTTCAGCGAGGAATATCCATTTAGTTAGACTACAGGGTGATACAAAGTTGACCATTAGCTCTTATCTCGTGATATAACTATGGAAAACCAAGATTAAGTGTTTTAAGCGTTTAGTCTAAAAAGTAACCTTTATCAATTTCTCCAAATGGTAAATAGAAATCTAATCCACATAAAGTGGGGAACATAATAACCTGGCAATCTATAACAGTAATAACAGATTAGGTCTTTAATTATTCTTTTAATACGAATCAAAGCCCTTAATATGTGTCTATGGTCCCTTAACAGAAAACTTAGCCTTTATCAGAGTTCTATCAGAGTCCCATGAAGGAGAGCCCAGTTGGGTCAGGAGCCCGACTTGACCTCTGCAGCAGGGCCAACATTGTCCGTGCGGGTCTTGTGCTTTTTTTGTAAGCCATTTGGCACTGTCCAGTAAGCTGCTTGGTTCCCCAGAGATGGAGGCTTGCTTGCCCTGGATCTGGGCTGTCACCTGTGTCCACTGCCTTCTAGGAATGGGCGAAAGAGGTTGCTCCTGCCCCAATTCCATTGTGGCCTCCGTACATAGATGTAAGCTCTTCAGCACTGACAAGCAGTCTTCTGGTGTGCGGGTGGTGTAGGTTGCACCTTGAGATGTGAAGGTGAGGGCGAATGGAAAATTCCAGCGGTATTGAATCTGCTGGAGGAGAATAGCAATAGCCAGTTTCATTAGTCTCCGTTTGTGAAGCATCTCTGGGGACAGGTCAGCATAGAACTGTAAGGGTGACTTGTCAGGCCCCTTCACCGTGTACACATTCCTGGTTGCAGATAGTAGTAGATCCCTCGCCTGCTGCCTCATGAATCTAACTATGACATCTTTAGGGGCATCTGGGCTCCTCGTACCTCCTAGAGCTCTATGAACTCGTTCAATTTCCCAAATAGTTTCAGACTTGTTGGGAAGAATCACCTCCACGGTATACCTTTGGTGGAAAAGTGCTCCCGTATACCCTTCGATGAGGATAAGCGTTTGGGTTTCGGCATCTCGAGGCGTTCAGATAGAGGAAACCGCTGAAAATCCGCAGAGGATTCGGCCCTGTTCGATATGCAGTGAGAGGCTGCGCTTAAAACGTTGTTAAGGGCTCCAGTGATTGCGTCATATGTTAGGCTCTGTAGGTATAGTGATGACCTCTGCTGGCTGCGTTGCCGGGTCTGCTCCCCATTTTGCTCTTAAGCCATGTTGAAGGCTTAGCCCTTAGTCAAGAATTCTGGAGACCAGCCAACCCTATGGAGGCTAGATGCTCACGTGTAAATATTGCACAGAGTCTCGCCTTTGGTTTAAGGCCTGTTGAATTAGGGTGGCACGCCAGTTAGTGTATAGAATGGGTCAATTTGTAACCCCCCTCTATGATGGTTGACAGTACTGCATCCAGCAGTATATTATTTATGTGTTGCCAAGTTGTTTCTGTATTACTCCACAGGTCCACCGGGTGGGGTAAGAGATGTAGAAATGCAGGAGTGCAGGCGGCTCAACCTTGTCTTTATATTTGCCTATGGAGAGGCAGATCACACTTGTCCTGCTGGTTCACAGAGTCTTGCCCAGTAAGTAGCTGTTTATATGAAATTAGTTGAGATGAAATAGGAGAATTTTTTTTTTAAACATATGGAAACAGTCTCAGATGTAAGGGAAGCAGGGATACTTTCTCCCTCAAGTATTTTTATATACTGGTGTCCCAAGCCCTTGAAAGGCTATCTGTTAAAAGACAATTATTGAGAAGCAAAAGCTGGATGGAAAATATCAGAGAAGTGTCCAGGCATTTGTCCAGGATGGAAGTATAAGAAAGTTAGTTGGGCCTTAGCTTATGCTTATTCCCCCTCTGTGATGAAAGGTACCTGCAGGCCCACGTGTGAGGGCACCCAAGATGGCCGCCGTTCTCTCTGCTTCTGGGGGCTCTGTCCACCTCTGTGTTACCCCTGTGACCCTCCGGTCAGAACCAGCCGTCCCCGGAGGTCTCCCCAGGGTCATCTGTGGTCTCCCGGGCACCAGGTTATGGCTTCTGGGCTCCCGTGGAGGCCGTTAGCCCCCTTCTTCACCTCCCAAAATGGTTGCCGGCTCCCCTGCTGGCCTTCTCCTCTCTCTCTCACCTCCCTCTCTTCGTGCCTGTTCTCGAGGAGGTCCCCCTCTGACTTGGTCTGCTCCCGGTGCCCCTCTCTCAATCCGGGGCTGTTAGGGTGGCTTTTCTTGTGCAGAGGCACTCCCCTGCTGGGGTTACATGCCTCTGCCTGCTGGGTGGGTGGCTGGTCTCCCAGGCTGCTCCAGCCTTGGTGCAGGGAGTCCCGCGGGGGATCGGGATCACCTCTCCATCCTCTCCCCGATGGTCCTAGGGTCCCCTCTGTCAATTGGGCCAGATATAAGCCCCTGATCTGCAGCCAGCTACACAGAGCTCCCACCTTGATTGACTTATTAACTGAATTATACAAAGATTATCTTTGTTCTCTGACTGACTATAATGCAGAAGAGATCTGCAGACCTCATCTTTTCATGTAATGTTTTCTTTGTATACATATTTAATGGAGTTGATGGAAGTGCAGGCTTCTACATTAATGTGTGCATTATACTTCATAAGTAAATATGGATTGTGTGGTACCACATATCTATTGTCGATGTTTTTCCCATGAATAATGGCACTTTGTCCCTCTATATAATGGATAGCCATCACAATTGGCATACGTTTTGTATCTATAATCTTTTAGAAATTCTTTAGTACATTTATTATTTTCCATACATGGTGACTGTGGATTAACATCTCCACACAGTCCGTGAATCATCCGATGAGTTACAATCTCATATAGTCTACCAAATAGTTCTGGATCTGGTAGTTCAGCAATAATGACTAAATCCACTTTGTCACCAGTATCTAACTTATCTTTTTCTTGTAGGATTATAAGAAGATGTGCATGTGGAAGCCCCCTTTTTTTAAATTCAATTGTATAAACATAAGCAAGACATTTGCCAAATAACTGAGTTACAGTGATGTCACGTATTAATTCATTTAATTTAATTTTGAAAACTCTGGCTACTAAATCTGGTCTATCGGAAGCAGTTTGGCCAATAAGTACATTATGTGTAATCTCTGGCCATTGGGGATTACATGTAAATGTAATAAATAAATCTGGTTTCCCAAATTTGGTGACAATAGCCATGGTATCATTGTATCTTTCTTGGATATTGTGAGGAGATCCCTGGAAAGAAGATGGTAAAATGATGGCTTTGCCAGCTGTCATGTCTCTGCTTGTAGCAACCTCAGCAACATAATCCATTAATCCACAATACTGTTCTACATGTAGTTTATCTTGTTGATATTTTATGAAGTTTAAATTATTGGCCTCAACTTGCAAATAGGAATCAATAATCCATTGTTGTGTTAGTTTTCTACCACATAAAATTGGATTGAATGTATTTCTAATGGCAATTTGAGCTACTTTAAATTCAAGCAGGGAAATATTATTTTGCACTCGTACTTTAGAATTTGGGTAACTGGGAAGGGTTAATTTTGGTTGCCAACCTGCTTCTTTGGAAACAAAGGTTGAAAGGTTGCTCCTCATTTCTGGGATATATTATAATGTCTCTTTGAAATAGTGGTTCTTCTTCATAATTTTGCAACAACATTGCAACCTCATTTGATGTTGGCAAATTATAACGGCATTTATCAGTATGTCTATCTCTTTTAAGCACCATATTGACCTTTGGGATTGGTAATTGATGTCTTTCTGCATTAAGTTGTTGTTCCTTTTCTACTTCTGCCAATTTTTTATAAGCTTGAGTGTAGGGGTTATTGGCCATAATTTGATCTAGCTCTATAAAAAAACTGGGTAAGCATTTTTTTATTTTCTTGCAGCTGCATATGTTGGTCAACAGCTTCCATTGTATCTAGGACATATAGTTGAGCAAATTTGCTGGGCTCTCCTTCCTCTGGATGTAAATGGGAAGTACAATGGTAAATTTGGCCTTGGACTTTAAAGCAGTAAGGGCCATGTCATGGTACATTAGCAGCTAATGTTGCCCCCATAGATGCAACTGATATGGCACTATTGTATGATCTTATGTTTGTTTTTACATTTTTGTAGTTTGGAAAAGTAGGTTCAGTCGCATTGTTTTGTAAATATGTTGGGAATTGTTGTCTTTCTGGAAGTTTGACCTTGCCTTTTTGACAGCAACTAATGAACTGTCCATCTCTGGGTCTTCCCATTTTAAAATGATAAGCCTCACAAAACTGACAGAGAATATTCATGTCACCACAATTATGAACCTCTACTGCTAAAGACTTAAGTAAAGGACAATTTGAAGAGCATATATCAGTTTCAGTTTGTAATTCATCATTGGAAATGTTAAGTGGTGGTTCAGGAACAGATTCTAAATGCTTTTGTTTTTTTGTTGCTTTTTTAGGTGTTGCTTTTATTTTTTCAGCTGATAGTCTTTTGCTTGCAAGTCTTTTGCGTTCTTGTTCTCGTTGAATTTCCTTCTGCTCCGGCGTCTGCTGGTTTGCCCATCTTTGTTGTTGTTCTCTAGCTTGACGTCTTATCTTTTCCTGTTTGGTGTCGTTATCAGCCATCTTAATCTGTAAATAAAAAAACAAAAACATTGGAGTAACAAAAAACACAAACGAGCACTTCCAAAACAATTTGACATAAAAAACTAAACTAAGGATACATTCTTTTCATTTACAGATTAAGATGGCTTTTGGAAGTGCTTGTTTGTGTTTTTTGTTAGTACAATGTTTTTGGTGCAACACTGTTGTCATTATACATTTCCGTTGTTTGTATGTGATTATAGGTCACTGTAGATGAAGTTGCTTTATAGTGTTAAATTAGTATGTTTTATTTTTTTGGTGTTCCTTCTTATCTTGTAGGTTTTTAGTTTTGGCTTAGAGGTATATTAGAGTAAAGGTAATTGCATTATAGGTCATTGTAGATGTAGTAGTTTTATAGTGTTAAATTAGTATGTGTTATTTTTTTGGGGGGGTTGTTGGTCATTGCTTTTTATCTTGTAGGTTTGTAGGGTTGGCTTAGAGGTATAGGAGAGGGCAAAAAATGGTAGTAATATATTGCTCTTTGAAATTTTTACTGTTGTAGTTTCCTATTTTCTGTGTCTGTTTAGGTTTCGTGCTTAATGTTGTAGGTTAGGGCCCTGAACAGAGAATTTATAGTTTAATTTTTTTATCTGTTTTCACTATTTGTTCTACTATCCTGTTTTATCTTGGGCCCATTTTGTTTGATAGATTGAAGTTATGGTTTACTGTTAAAGGTTGTTGTAGGTAAAAGCTAATTAGTTGATAAATTAGAAATGTGTCACCAATACTTGTTGAAGGATAGTGATTTGTGGGGCTTGTTGTTGTTGGTGTGTCGTTGTTTTATTTTATTTTTTATGTTGACATTGCTGCACAGCAAACATGTTCATTTTGTTTTCTCTTTTTTTACTTGTTGTACTGTACCTTGTTGGAAGTGTGAATATCAGTGGATCCGGTGTTGGAAATCTTCGTGCGACAGTCTTCACGCAGTGTCTGTTGTAAAAGAGAAAGATAAATGTTATTTGATTATAATTTATTGTTGATGAATAGCATGGTTTATTTTTTTGAAAAGCAATGTGTTCTCATTTGTGGTTTCTTTCTTGTGTGTAAAATGTTATTGATTTGAGAGTGTGTGAGAAACCGTACAGCACCGGCTCTAATTGATTAGTATGGTGTTTTGTGTAGACCACTGGTGTAATTCTATTATTGTTTTACTGTAGTTTGTTGGCCATAAAACAGTATTCTTTATTTTTGAATAGTGTATCTGTTATCATGATTTGTTATGCTATGCTGTTTTTTATGCGCTACTTTTAAATTGCTGGATTTTAGTTCTGGGTTACAGTTAGAGTTTGTTGTAGACTAAACATTAATGTTAGTTCCATTTTGTATATGTTAGTAATGTTTGTTGGACTATCCTGTTTTGTGTCCACCATTTTTGGGATGCTGTATTTGGCTTGTGGCTGAGGGTTAAAGATTGTTGTAGACTAAAGATCAATGTGAATTGCATTTTCTATATGTTGAGAATATTTGCAGTACTGTCCTGTTTTGCATCCGCCACTTTTGGGATGCTTCATTAGGCTTCTGTGTGAGGGTTAGAGGTTGTTTTAGAGTAAACAGGAAGAATAGGTTTGTTTTCTCTATGTTGCTAATGTTTGCTATACTATCCTGTTTTTTGTCCGCCACTTGTATTTTATGTGTTGTGTTAAAAAAAAAATTCTATGCAAGTGTGTTTATTTTTGAGTTGTATATGTGTTACCAATGTTTCTTGAAGTGTGGTGTTTTGGTTTTGCTGTAATTTGTATTGAGGCTTCAATTTTTTTTTTTACTTCTGATATTGGTGGGCAGGAAACGTGGGATTTCTGTAATTTTTTTTACTTGTTATACTATACCTTGATTTAAGTCTTTTTGGTGTATGAATGACAGAGGGTCTCCTACTGCCAATGTTAATCCGCCAGTCTTCTTGTAGCGAATGTTTGAAAGAGAAAGGTAAATGGTTAATTTTATATTCATTGTTTTGGTTTTGGAAAAGCATGGTCTTTTTCTGCATGTAATGTATTTTTGTATCTTACCTCTTCTTCTTTGTTTGTCTTCTTTAAAAGTAATCCACTTTCACAGTTCTGATTGAATAGGGAAAAAAATGGGAAAGATTGAGCTGCAGGTTAAATATCTACGGGTGTAATTTTTTTTTTGTGGCATTAGTTCCTGTGAATGAATGTCACTTGAATATACTTCTTTGATTAGTTTGAGTTAAGATTAGCTTGTTGTAGGGCCTATACACATATGTGTGTATTTCACATGTCACTATACATGAATGACGTGTTTGAAATGTTTTTTTTTTTTTTTGGTGTCTTTCCTAATAAATTAAATATATTATAGCTTACCTCTCAGTTGGAATTTGCAGATTGTGAAGTTGTAAATTGGTAAGTAATTCTCTTCTGAAGTAACAGCAGCAGTGAACGATCCAGTCACACTGTTCATTACCTGAGGAGAAATGGAGAATTTTCTGGAAAGTGGGCAGTATTTATAAACTTTGAGGTGGTTGATACCGTTAGAACGCAATACGCATGCGCTATTTGTGTTCCAGCCTTAAATTTGCGTTCCAGCTGCCATTTTGCGGCTAATAGTTGTGTGTTTCATCTAAAAGGGTGGGTAATAGCAGTGTGGTACGTGCCACATAGTGTGTGTTACGTGCCTCATGAACTGGTCCAGAGCGTTTGTTCAGTTTTGCGAGTAAGTGTAGTAGTTTTGCGTCCTTAGCCTCGTTTTCCTTTTTTTTTGCCAGCCATTTTTTCTCTCGCTTAGATGATTTTCGAGTATCTAAACTCCTGTATTTCGAGTTTAATTGAGGTGTAACTTCACTTTTTGAGGTCCTGGGTGACACCCCCCCCCCCCCCCCTTGCTGTAGGTAAGCTTTTTATGTATTTGTTGTGTGTATTTATTTTGTTTTTAATGTTTTCATGTGCGCGGGTTTCGGTCGGAAAGGTCGTATTTTTGCGAGGCCGTAATGTTTTTTTTTTTCTAAGTTCCGCGTCTCGTATTGGTTTCTCGTAAGTCTGTAAATTTCGCGAGGGCCGCAGGCTCGCTATGCGAGCCTGCAGCGTTAGCAACAACCTGCATGCTCACAACTATATATGTGATTATATATATATATATATATATATATATATATATATACACATATACAATGTAATATATAAATAATCTGACTCGGAAGCGGAGGGAAGAGACACTGCCCAGGCCAGCACAATGAGGTGAGAGACAGGGGAGAGGAGGGAGAGACAAGGGGAGAGGGGGGGATAGACAACATGGGGGAGAGAGAGAGAAGGTTGAGAGAAACAAGAGGATAGAGACAGGAGTGAGGGGAGAGACAACTGTGAAGAGGAGAGACAAAGGGGAGGGGAGAGAAGGGGGAAGAAGAGAGATAAGGGGGAGGGGAGGGGGAAGGGGAGAGACAAGGGGAAGGGGAGAGCCAAAGGTTTAGAGGAAAGACAGGGGGGAGGGGAGAGACAGGGCGGAGGCTAGAGAGAAGGATGGGGGACAGACAAGGGGGACAGGAGAGAAAGGGGAGAAAGAAGGGGAGAAAGGGAAAGGCAGAAGGGAGAGTTAGAGAATGGAGAGGAAGAGAAGGGAGGAGGGAAAAGAGAGAGGGAGAGCTAGAAGGGAAAGAGAGAGGGGTGTGAGAGAAAAGGGGGAGATGGAGAAGGGAAGAGAGCAGAAGGGAGAAGGGTGTAGAGAGGGAGAAGGGTGGAATGGAGAGTGAGAGAAGGATGAGAAGAGAGAGAGGGGGGGCAGAGAGAGAGCAGGGAGCGAGAGGAGGGAGAGTTAGAGAGCAGGGTGAGAGAGAAAGGGAGTCAGTGAGAGAGAGGAAGGGAGGCAGAAAAAATAGATGTTGTCAGACTATATAACAATATCTATTTTGTTTGAGATTTACAGACCACTCTTGAAAAAAGGGTCAAGTGTATAAAAACTATTGTGGGTGTAATATGAAATGTTCTGCTTGAGGCCGAGGTCATCTATTGTGCAGATAAGGGCTTGCACAAGTTGTGATACATTATCTTGAACTCATGCATGAGGGATACTCTGTTGCTATTTAATGTTCCTTCTACATCCCATAAAACACTCAAACAGTCCTTACTACCAAAACGTATAAAATCAAAGCATCATGAGTCTTGAACACAAAAACATAAAAAAAACATCAAAACAAGCAAAGATAAAAAGGGAGATTTGGAAACAAAACTGAAAGATGAAGAAAAACATGACTTTACAAAAAAACAATAAAATCTAATATTTTAATAAACACAATACTGTATTGTAAATTAAAGGGAAAGTAATGTTAGGTATTAAGATTAATAGCACAACATTCTCAAGCTCGCTAATCTGCAATATAAAATACTTTTATTTTATGTTTAATTTCCCTGTTATATCGATCCCGGCAATCAATGCATGGACTAGATGGTGTTGAAACTGCAGAGCACCACGTGCCATTGATGTCAGAGGTGAACTCTGGCTGTGAAATTGTGTGAGGGTCAACCGGCATGTACAGTTGAGCAACTCACCGTCCAAATGAACCAGGGGGCTAACAGATATGTGTCTAAAACAACAGTACAGCGAACCCTGTTGCGTATGGGGCTACAAAGCAAATGGCTGGTCACTGCACCCACACTAATGAGGGTTCATCATCAGAAATGGCTTCTATTTTGCACAACAGTGCCAAAATTGAACCTCTTCTGATTGGCAAAGGGTTACCATCTATGATGAGTCACATCTTCTGCTCTTAACTATAGTGCACCCATGTGTCTCTGCTCTTCTCTCAAATTATTCACAAATTAACCTCTTAGCTCTGCTAATAACCCTCTTCTTTCCTTGAGCTGCACCTAATCTGTGTAACTCTTTGTCTCGCTCTGTCGGTCCATTTTCCTGCCTCAAAACATTAAGTCAAAACTTTCAAAAACTTTGTAATTAGCTAATTGTGCCAACAGAACTCTATTCTTCTTTGTAAATAGAGCTATAGAAAATGTTTGAGCTTTATGAATAAAGAGTAGTAATGATAACAATAATGATGATAATAAAAATTGGACTTGGTAAAAATGCTTTTTTAGCATCAGTGACCTCTTATTTTTTTTATTCAGACATTGGCAATTTCCAGGCAATTTTTATTCAATGGAACCTGGTGACCTGACATGTTATATTCAGCAATTTAAGGCATTGGTGTTAATTTCAGAAATTGGGACAAAATTTACCTCTTATATTCAGAACATATTGTGACGATCCAGGGGTAGGAGATATTACTGTCCAGGTCACCTGCTATAGACTACAGGTTAATAACCCACAAGGACCGTTGAGTTCTTGGAAATCTTGGCACCAGCACCCTGATATCTGGCTTCTGTATCAGTCACGGTCTCTCCATCAGGAATCAGCACTTCCAGGAGTCTCATTAACCTTCCTGTGGTAGTGACCAGGACAAGTCACTTGCAGGGTGCAGATAGGATCAGTATCACAGCCACCAGGAGCAAATAAGAGAACATACCCTTTCTAAATATCTCAGCAGTGAACTGATTTATTTTTGGAAAGTTAACAATATTTATAGGGGTTAGATACAGAGGGGGTGTATTCAACACAACAATGACAGGGAGTGACAGACAAACACAGGAGATTTACTGCACATGGAGTCTAATAGTCTGGCATCCTGGCATCCTGTCTGGCACCTGTGTACAATAGACCAACCTCCAAATACACATAATGCTGTCTCCATGTCTAGTGGTCCAGACTTCAAATAGAGTACATTAACTTTATCTGGCAAACAATGGGATAAAAATGATTACAATACAATGGAGGTGTTAATGCACATAGTCAAGCAGTCTGTCCTTCATGGTGGCTCAATGGGCTAAGATCCAGGAACTGGAAAAAGGGTCCGTGACACATAATCTGGTATGTTATATTTAGACAGGTGGCCTGACATTTTATTTCCAGGGTTATCGCTATGGAATATGTTGGCGCTTTACAAAAAAACAATAATAATAACAATATCAAAGTCGGACACATGAAAAAAAATCTTTATTCCATCAAAAGGGTCCTTTCTGGGGTTGATGATGAATACTTATCATCTGAACAAGACATATGGTAACCATCAAAATCCGTATTCACACAAATACACATGTTGACAAATATGTACATGGACAAAAAATAAATACATAAATAAATATAAACACTATGTAAGATACTATTACTGACACACATTTAATAAATATTCACTGTATGTTTAATTCAGTTTGTGCATGTCTGTCAGTGTAGTGGTTTGTAAAGACAGACGTTTGGCTGCGCTGTGGCGATAACCCAGTTCTTTGGCTTTATTTTTCACGGAGGCAAATAAATAGAAACAAAAGCAGCTTTCTTCAGCACACAAAGGAAATGCAGCTTAGTTCTTGGTGCAAAGTAGAGCAGAGTCCTTTAGTCAAAACAGCATTTGTAAGTACCTAAGCTAGCACAGAAAGAAGGAAATTAAGCAGGCACATAAAAACAAGGGGAACAATTACCAATATCAGTAGTTATGAGGTCAGCAAACAAGGTAATTTGCAAAGTATATTACAATTTAAAAAAAAAACAAGTTTGCCATTTTGTAGATGCAGTCACAGACCTGCTGTTGCTTGCCATCTTTGGCATTTATTCTAACAATTCACGCCATGTTGGATAATTCTGCAAGAACAGAGACAATATTTGGTTTCAGTTTAGTTGTGGTGCTGTTTTAGATAATTCCCGTTCTGTGACTATAAGAAAATAAATATGCCCACTCGCACCTATGTATTGCTCTCCAGTGGAATCTGCACTAAACAGGTAAGCTGTTTTGGTTCAGCAGGGTGTGAGGCTAGAAGTGCCCTAGACCTTTGTAATAAGGGTGCTTCTCTTTAACTGTCATGACTCTGCCTTTACCTCAATAGACAGAACAGAAAAAACAACCAATATATTTTCATCTGCTATGCCATTTGGTGACCAGTCAATTACTTATTTATTGCCTGCAGCTGAAAGCACCTTTACACACTTATTATCCTATCTTATACATTTCTTAAAGATGCTGACCTAACATTTCACCAATCAAAGCAGTCATATGGTATTGTAACTTGACATCACAAACACTGTAATTAAGATGATCACTATACAATGAAATAAAATATATGTTTGAAAACTTTGAGTCTGACTAAGAGCATAATTAGGCAGGGAAAATTCATACAGCTAGATTTTAAATGTTGATTCCTCTGCTGGACCCCGGGTCATCCATGATACTTTAGTGGAAGTTGTGTGTGTGAGAGGAACATTCACATTTCTTGAGAGCAATACTTGCCTTTATTAATGCTAGCTATTTCTGGCCCTGTGAGTTGTGTTAATTAAATTCCAATCAAATTTAATTCTCTTATAAATCATCACAGCCCTATCATTCCTTTAGTGATAGCTAAAAACAATCTCTATTCATAAACTGTCTTCAAACTCTTCAGAAATTCTATTTTTCTCTAAAAAATGTTTTAGCTTCATGGTTTACACAGCTTTTAAATAAATTAGTTTGAGATAAAATACGTGTTACACATGGTTTTGCTCTACCCTCAGAAAAAAATGAAATCTCAAACTGCACAGGTTCTCTTTATGAAATTAAACTTGAAGTAATCAAAGTAGCTTCCAGTGTGCCTCCACAGGCCCCTCTCTGACAGGGATGTCTTTCAATGGGAGATTCTGATACTAATACTTCTTCTTGCCTCTAGTAGATGTGGGAGCCAACTTCACATTGCCCATGTGCCATGGACACATAACAGAATCATCCATCTTTGTTGTGAAGGAGAGTTTTGTCATTTATACAGGTCTCCCAATTTCTCCAGAAAGCTGCCACACTAGGTGGTTGAGTTGGTTTTCTTTAAGCTAAAACTGAATATCTGTGGCAGAAAGAATATGTTGTAACAATCTTTCTCTTCTACAGGCAGGCAAACTCATGGGGTGTCTGGGTAGCTATATTAAAGTGACTTTTTTCATTAGTTTCTGAATATTAGCCTAGAATTTTGTAATTAAGGGACATGTCCCAAAAAATTGAAGATAGTGTCTACACCTTTACATTGCCTCTAACAATGTACCATGGGATTGGTAATTCATGTACCATGGGATTGGTAATTTAAAATCACTTTCTTTTATTACTGTATTGATGGAGATTGATGCTAGGGCTTACCACACTATGTGCCACTCAAATTCACCCATTTCCGCTTTCTATTAATAAATATAAGCTGGTTTACCTAAATGTGTCTCCTGCGTTAACCATTTATAAAGTTTAGATGTCAGAGTTTTATCAGTGGGACTTGCCCTTAGCAAAGAATTTCAAACGTTGTGATTACTGGGAGTGATAGATCATTTTTTTAAAAAGGTTGGAATAAGTGTGGAAGGTGAACATATAGGAAAACATCTGAGTTGAGATCTGGGGATTTCTGGCAGAACCTGTCCCATGAGGAAAACTCATTTTCAACGAGTATGTCACCTAAACTTTTAATTCCAGCTGTCTCCCATTTAAGCAGAGTCTGAGGTGGATTTGGAAAAGGTAAATTATTTGAAAATGTCAGCAAGAATTGTGGTTGTTAAATTATCAGCTTTCTTATAACAGGCTCAGAGAAGAAACTTTAATTTTAAAATGTGTTGAGGATATTGTTTGGGTGTTTCAAATCGTGAGAGAAAATGTGTGAGAAATTGAGGTAAACCCCATTGTTTTGCAATGTCAGGTCAACAAATAGTACCACAGGGAAAACACCATCACAAACAGTGGCATGGCTAGTGCATCGGGGGCCCTGGTGCAAAAAAAGGGGATGCAGAGGCCACAGGGGACCCAAGATTGGTTCCAATTCTTCTTCACAGTATATACTAGTACATTCCATCCATATATCATATGATGGAACAAAGTGTCACCCTTGACACATAATGTGACATGAGAAAGTACCTATATGCCTGCATGAAGCCAGTGTACCCCATATATATGGCACACACAAAAAGAGCTCATGTGTCACAATGTGTGAAAATAATGCAATGAATGTAATGAAGCCTACATGCCCCTGTCCTTGAAGCGATCCCAAATATATGATCACAAACATATATCTATACATGCAAAAGGAATCTCTGTACAATCCGTGAAAGGCTATGGGCCATATCAATAATTCCCATTCATGTGCCCACACACGGACGCATGTAACGTACTAAATAACCTACTTCTTAATACAATATATTTGTGTAAATACCTAAAAACATATCAAATGGGGGTACAAAAGATATGTGTGGACACAGTGGGAGGGGTTTCTGTGTACAGGTTATTGGAGGTGTAGGGGAACTAGTACAAAGGGAACCAACATACTCAGAACCTTCTTAAAAAACAAAACAAAAAACAACTGCATATTGGAGCCAAGTATAGAAGTGACAAAATGGCGATACACAATAAATTAAACCTATAAAATGAAATAAAAAAATGTAGTAAGGTAAATAATTAAATAATTAATGATTAATGGGGGACTTATTATCACATATATAGTTGTAAGCGTACGGGCAGTTGCTCACGCTTGGGGGCTCGCATAGCGAGCCCGCGGCCCTCGCATAGAGGGCTGCGGGCAAGGGCCTCAGTTGCTAGGATCCATGCCAGCAACTGAGGCCCTCGCGAAGCGAATGCCTCGGTTGCTGGCATGGAGCGCGAGCCGCGGCCCCCGCATAGCAAGGGCTGCAGGCAAGGGCCTCAGTTGCTGGGATCCATTCCAGCAACTGAGGCCCTCGCGAAGCGAGGACCTCGGTTGCTGGCATGAGCGGCCCACACATATCAGTTGTCCGGGGGGACAATGTGCTGCTAGTTGACGCTCTTAACTCCTCCCCCGTCGCTCTCAACTCCTCCCCTGTTGCTTTTGACTCCTCCCCTGGTGCTCTCGACTCCTCCCCATGCTGCTCTCAACTCCTCCCCGGCTGCACTCAACTCCTCCCCAGGCTGCTCTCAACTCCTCCCCCAGCTGCTCTCAACTCCTCCCAGGGGAGGGACCGGTGGACATGCTGGGGACTGAGGTGAGAGAGACAGCCTGGAGGAAAAGAGAGACAAGAGGGACAGATAGACAGGAGGGACACAGATAGAGAGACACAGGAGGGACACAGATAGAGAGAGACAGGAGGGAGAGAGACAGAGAGAGACATGAGGGACACAGAGAGTGACAGGAGGGACACAGACAGAGAGAGAGAGACATGAGGGACACAGAGAGAGAGAGACAGGAGGTACACAGAGAGAGACAGGGGGGACACAGAGAGAGAGAGAGACAGGAGGGACACAGAGAGAGAGAGACAGGAGGGACAGAGAGAGACAGGAGGGACACAGGCAGAGAGACAGGAGGGACACAGACATAGAAAGACAGGAGGGACACACAGAGAGAGACAGGAGGGAAACACAGAGAGAGACAGGGGGCACAGAGAGAGACAGGAGGGACACAGAGAGAGGCAGGAGGGACACAGAGAGAGAGACAGCAGGGACAGAGCAAGGGACAGAGAGAGAGATGAGGGACAGAGAGAGAGACAGCAGGGACAGAAGGGACAGAGAGAGAGACAGGAGGGACAGAGAGAGACAGGAGGGATAGAGAGAGAGACAGGAGGGACAGAGACAGGAGGGACAGAGAGAGACAGGCGGGACACAGAGAGAGAGGAGGGACAGAGAAAGAGAGACAGACAGGAAGGAGGGACAGAGAGAAAGACAGACAGGAAGGAGGGACAGAGAGACAGGAGGGATTGAAAGAGAGAGAGAGACAGGGAGAAGGGACAGAGAGACAGACAGGAATGAGGGACAGACAGATAGACAGGAAGGATGGACAGGGCGAAAGATACACAGGAAGGAGCGACAGAGAGAGAGACTGACAGGAAGAAGGGACAGAGAGACAGACAGGAAGGAGTGACAGACAGAGATGTGAAAAGTGAAGTGGAAGAGACGGGAGGGAAAGCGGGGTGGAAGAGACAAGGGAATGGAGAGCAGGGTGGGAGAGACAAGGAATGGGAGAGGGGGGGAAGAGAAACAGGGGAGGGAGAGGGGGAAGAGAAACGGGAGTGAGAGGGGTGGAAGAGACACAGGAAAGGGAGATGGGGGAAGAGGAGGGAAAATAAATGGGAGGGAGAGGAAGGGAAAAGAAACTGGAGGGAGAGGGAGGGAAAAGAAACGGGGGGAAGAGACACAGGGGAGGGAGAGAGGGGAAAGGGGACACCGTGGAGGGAGAGAGGGAAAAGGGAACACATGGGAGGGAGAGGGGGGAAGAGACACAGGGGAGGGAGAGAGGGGATGAGACACAGAGGAGGGAGAGGGGGGAAGAGACACATGGGGGGAAGATGCTCGCAATAAGCACCTTTGCCGCTCATTCTGAGGCCCATGATAATCATCAAAGGTGCTTAACGCAAGGACAGTAAAGTAGAGGGGGGAGAGGCTCTCATTGAGAGCCTACCGTCAAGTAGAGGGGGGAGAGGTAAAGGGGGGAGAGGAGCGCCAAAGGCGCTCATCGCAAGGCCAGTTAAGTAGAGGGGGAGACGCTTGCAATGTGTGGCAAACACCATTGCTAGACTTCAAATTTTATTGCCGTCATTTTTGACAGGCAAGTCGCTAGTTCCCTAATAAAAGCCGCCAGATCTATATCTTTGTTTAAGCCATAGGGTTCTAGTGTCCCCAGAGTATGAATCCACTTCGTCTCCATGCGTCTCAGTTTCAGGAGTCTGTTGCCCCCTCTATGGTTCATCTTAATCTGTTCTACAGCCTGAATGGTGACCCCTTCCATATTCTTATCATGTTTACGGGTCTCATGGGCCAAGAAGCCATTTTTTAACATGCCTTTTGAAACATTATAAATGTGTTCCCTGAATCTTGTTTTTAAAGTACTCTTAGTGCGTCCTACATATTGCTTCAGGCATTCACACGTTATCACATAAAACACATTGTAACTTTTACAATTGGTGAGTTGTTTGATCTTAAAGTTTTTCTTTCTATGGGTGGAAACCACTGTATCTATAATGATGTTTACAGGTAGTGCAGTTTTTAGTTCCACACTTCAGGCTGCCTGTTAGGGATTTCAACCAATTGTTCCTATTTTTGTGTGCTTCAGGGTTTTTTAGTTCACTAGGTGCTAGATGTTGTTTAAGGTTATGGCTTTTTCTAAAAGTAATGGTAGGTTTCTTTGGTAAAATGTCAGTCAGAACTTCATCTTGCAAAAGGATGGGACAGTTTTCAGAAATAATATTACGAATAGATTTTGCCGCCGTGTTGTATCGGGTGAGGAATCTGCAGTTAGAGGTCTTAGAATCTTCTGCCGTAATAGGGGCTTTATCTTTGTTTTGATGCATAAGATCCTCTCTATTGAGATTCCTAGCTTTACGCTTAGCTTTCTTGTAATGTTGTACTGGTTGTACCCTCTGGCTAGAAACTTTTTTTCCAGGCATTCACTCTATCATACTCTGGTAAATGGCTACAATTTCTCCTTACTCGTTGGAACTGTCCGAAAGGAATATTACGTATCCATTTTGGGTCATGGCTATTGGTGGCGTATAAGTAGCCATTAGTATCTCTAGGTTTAGTGTATAACCTTGTACTGACTCTGTCTCCTGCACCCGTTAGAGTGACATCTAGAAAAGGAACTTCTTTACTGTCTGTATGCATGGTGAATCCTAAATTCATGCTGTTTCGGTTAACATAATCTAAAAATTCTTCTTTAGAGCTAGAGCCTTCTTCATTCCAGATAATAACAATATCATTGATATATCTGTACCACAAAACTATATACTTGGCAAATAGGATGTTCTCCCAAATATATAGATCCTCCCACATCCCCATATATAAATTAGCAAAGCTTGGAGCAAATTTCGTCCCCATAGCTGTCCCTGTTTTTTGCAGATAAAAGTCTCCTTCAAACATAAAGTCTTGTGGTACAGTATAAAACAAATTGAATTTAAAATGAATTCAACCTGGGTTGGTTCAACATTATTGTAAAGCTCAAAAAAATATTTGATAGCAGCAATACCCAGATATTGTGGGATGGATGAATACAAAGCTGTCACATCCATGGTGATCCAGCAATAAGTGTCTTTCCATTCGTGGTCATCCAATATTCTGAAAATATGTTGAGTATCCCTAACATAGGATCTGAGATTCAAGACCATAGGTTTAAGGAAAAAATCAGTAAATTGAGACACTTTCTCAGTTAAGGAGCCTATACCAGAAATTATTGGTCTTCCTGGAGGGTTCAGAGTGTTTTTGTGGACTTTTGGGAGGTGAAAAAAAATAGCAATCTTGGGGAATGGGGTATCTAAAAAAGATAACTCTCTATTTGTGAGAATACATTTATCTTTAGCTCCCGTGATTAAATGATAATATTCTTGGAGGTATTCTATAGTGGGATCCCTCTTTAAGCACAGGTAGGTGGTGTGATCTTTTATAAGTCTTAGGGCTTCCTCCACATACGTAACTCTCCACTTATGTAAAGTTATTATTATACTACTTTTTTAATAAAGACATCTTCAACGTTTACCTACCAGTACACGTATGAGTCTTTTTTTGGTAGTATATCTGTAATATACTTACCCAACTGGGACACTACATGTGGAGATTGCAGACTTAACACACCCGCATATATGATATTTGGGTGGATTCCATCTTTTCCACTCCTAAGAATAGGAGCTTTCTGAATAACAACGGACCATTGGAGACTCACCACAGACTTAAGGATTACCCACATATCCGTGATGATCTGAGGAGAGAGTCCTCCTCCTGATGTGCCATCCATACCTCATGTGCTGAGGTCACCAATTGTGAGTTTGTTACCGTCTTTAGCTCAGTATTGACTTTTACAAAGGATTATACCAGTTATTTTGCACTAGGAGGAGGGGTGCTTCTCTCCCCCCCCCCCTCCCAACCCCACCCCACATGTTAATGCCAGCCTTGATTCAATACCTGATTGATGAGGTGCATTTAATGGCAAAACCAGAAGGTGCTTTGCGTTAACTGAGGTTCTCATTCTTTGATCTACATTTACATTGTTTGTGTCAGATGCTATCATATGCAACAGCCTTTGGCTGAAACTGGTTATGTAAATTTACTTCCTTTTGATAGAGAATGAAACCAAATCTTGTTATTTCAGAACTAACACTTGTAACACTAATGAGGCCTCCAGAGCCTCTTCCAGTAGGAAATTGGCAATGGCGACATTTTGATTGGCTGAAAGTCACGTTCAGAAGGCGCCAAGATGTGAGACCATAAGGATGGGATACACCCCAATATCCCATTCTGATTGGCTGAAAAAACTGTCAATCTTTTTTAAACCACTCAGAAGGCCCAGATGCCTTCAGCCAATCACCCCGTGGGGGTGTATCCCATTGTGATTGGCTGAAAGCAATAGCCCCTTCTTCGTCTGTTGTCACTGTCAATCAGACTGCAGCCAATCAGTAGGCGGGGGGTTTGTGATTTTTTTTTAACTTTTTGTAGTGAGAGGGGGTTTGTGATGTCCTTTTTTGTTTTGTGTACCTTAGTTTTTTTTATTTTGTGTACCTTTGTTTTTTTTATTTTATGTACCTTAGGTTTTTTTTATTTTATCTAATCAGTAGGGTGGGGGGTTAATAGGGGCTTAGGTAGGTAGTGTTAGGTAGGTAGGGGTTAATAGGTTAGAGGAGAGGAGGTTAGTTTAGATTTAGGGATTTATTGGGGGGAATAGTGTAGTGTAGTGTTTGTACTTAGTGTCATGAGGGTCCTGGAGGCACTTACGGGGTTAATTATAGGCTTCTAATTGTCCTATGAGGGTCTTCATAGACCCTTATGGGACTGATTGGGTTAACTATAGGCTTACAGGAGTCTGTATAGATCCCCATAAGGGATGGGGTTAGATGGAGGCTTATGGGGGTCTGTATAGACCCCCATAAGGGATGGGGTTAGATGGAGGCTTACGGGGGTCTGTATAGACCCTCATAAGTGATGGGATTAAATAGGGCTAGATGGTTTAAAATAGACCCAGTTAGGGTTATTAGGTCCAGATTAGTTTAAATTGGCCAAATTAGGGTTAGATTGGCCCAGTTAGGGTTATATAGGGTTTAGCATGGATTAATGGGGTATAGTTAGGGTTAATAGTGTAGTGCTTAGACTTTGTCATGAGGGTCCTGGAGGACCCTTATGGCACTTGTAGGGTTAACCTAGGGGTAAATAGTGTCCTATAGGGGTCTATATAGACCCCTATTGAACTGAGGGGGTAGTTATAGTCTCATGGGGCTCTGTATAGAGCCCCATGGGTTATAGGGTTAATTTAAGTGCTCGTGGGGCTCTGTATAGAGCCCCATGGGTTACAGGGTTAATCAAGGGTTAATCAAGGGATTATGGGGGTCTGTATTGACCCCCCATGAGTGACAGGGTTAATTAAGGCTCATGGGGGTCTGTATTGACCCCCATGAGTGACAGGGTTAATTAAGGGATTATGGAGCTCTGTATAGACCCCCATGAGTTATGGGGTTAATTAAGGGCTTATGGGGATCTGGATCTGTATTGACCGCCATGAGTGACAGGGTTAATTAAGGCTTATGGGGGTCTGTTTATAGCCCCATGAGTGATAGGTGTTAATTTACTTATATGCCGCCGCCCCCCCCCCCCCCCATGGCAGGGGTTAATTTTTTTTAGCGCGGCTCCTTTAAGGTCCCGCAAGGCGGGAAATTTGTAATTGGACCCCTGCAGCAAGGGGTTAATGTGGGGACACATTGGGGGCCCCAAAGGGGACCCCCAGCATAAAGGGGGGTAAATTGTAGGTGCCGTGGCCGGGATAGGTTAATAGTGTGCCGCGGACCCTTTAAGGACCAGTGGCGTGTAATTTTACATTTTTAAATGCAGCGGGGACCTGATCGATGCCGATTGGGGACCCTCTGCTGCAAGGGGTTAATGTGGGGGACTGCTGGGGTCCCTATGGTATCAGACTGCTCCGAGGCAGCACGTAGAGGCTTTAGGATCCCTTGCTGGGACTTTTTTGTGCCCGTAGGGATTCTTCCGAGGTGCAAGGTTCACCTCATAGATTTACGGCTATTACTACGTAGTTCTCTCAGAGCCTATGCTCGGACATTTTTCTGTGTCATCTCGCAAAGCAGGTTGCGAGGGACGTATTGGGGAATCGGTCCTCGCAAACCGCAAAAAACTGTCTTTTGCGAGGACCGAGGGAACTACGAGGGATAATTTAATAAGGCCCTACGGTGGCAGGTAATAGCCTTCTTTAAACAGATGCATTTGTAGTGAGGTTTTGAAGGATTTCAGTATGTGCTGACCTGCTCAGTTTCTCTCTATGCTTCCTTTTGATTTCTGTATAAAACTGAAAAATAAAGAATTAAAAAAAATAAAAGTTGTCTTAGCTCTATTCCTACATCTACATTAATAAGTAAAATAAGTAGTTTTAGACAAAACAGGATTTCCATTTCTTGGTAAACATGCCCTCTCTCGATTTTCATATTAAAGTTTATATTAATCAGTCCACAAATAGTTACAGGTATCTGCAATCACATATAAGTAAATATATATATATATGCAAATAATATCTTCATTAGTATTATTATCACCACTTTTGGAACCCTTTGGAATGATATGGATTTCTGCACAAATTGGTCATAAAATGTGATCTGATCTTCATCTAAGTCACAATGATAGACAATCACACTCTGCTTAAATTAATAACACACAAAGAATTAAATGTTACCATGTTGTTATTGAACACACCATGTAAACATTCACAGTGCAGGTGGAAAAAGTATGTGAACCCCTAGACTAATGACATCTCCAAAAGCTAATTGGAGTGAGGTGTCAGCCAACTGGAGTCCAATCAATGAGATGAGATTGGAGGTGTTGGTTACAGCTGCCCTGTCCTATAAAAAACACACACCAGTTCTGGGTTTGCTTTTCACAAAAAGCATTGCCTGATGTAAATGATGCCTCACACAAAAGAGCTCTCAGAAGACCTACGATTAAGAATTGTTGACTTGCATAAAGCTGGAAAGGGTTATAAAAGTATCGTCAAAAGCCTTGCTGTTCATCAGTCCACGGTAAGACAAATTGTCTATAAAGGGAGAAAGTTCAGCACTGCTGCTACTCTCCCTAGGAGTGGCCGTCCTGTAAAGATGACTGCAAGAGCACAGCACAGACTGCTCAATGAGGTGAAGAAGAATCCTAGAGTGTCAGCTAAAGACTTACAAAAGTCTCTGGCATATGCTAACATCCCTGTTAGCGAATCTACGATATGTAAAATACTAAACAAGAATGGATTTCATGGGAGGATACCACAGAGGAAGCCACTGCTATCCAAGCAAAACATTGCTGCACGTTTACAGTTTGCACAAGAGCACCTGGATGTTCCACAGCAGTACTGGCAAAATATTCTGTGGACAGATGAAACCAAAGTTGAGTTGTTTGGAAGAAACACACAACACTATGTGTGGAGAAAAAGAGGCACAGCACACCAACATCAAAACCTCATCCCAACTGTGAAGTACGGTGGTGGGGGCATCATGGTTTGGGGCTGATTTGCTGCGTCAGGGCCTGGACAGATTGCTATCATCGAAGGAAAAATGAATTCCCAAGTTTATGAAGACATTTTGCAGGAGAACTTAAGGCCATCTGTCCACCAGCTGAAGCTCAACAGAAGATGGGTGTTACAACAGGACAACGACCCAAAGCATAGAAGTAAATCAACAACAGAATGGGTTAAACAGAAGAAAATATGCCTTCTGAAGTGGCCCAGTCAGAGTCCTGACCTCAACCCGATTGAGATGTTGTGGTATGACCTCAAGAAAGCGATTCACACCAGACATCCCAAGAATATTGCTGAACTGAAACAGTTCTGTAAAGAGAAATGGTCAAGAATTACTCCTGACCGTTGTGTACATCTGATCTGCAACTGCAGGAAACGTTTGGTTGTAGTTATTGCTGCCAAAGGAGGTTCAACCAGTTATTAAATCCAAGGGTTCACATACTTTTTCCACCTGCACTGTGAATGTTTACATGGTGTGTTGAATAAAAACATGGCAACATTTAATACTTTGTGTGTTATTTGTTTAAGCAGACTGTGATTGTCTATTGTTGTGACTTAGATGAAGATCAGATCACATTTTTTGACCAATTTGTGCAGAAATCCATATCATTCCAAAGGGTTCACATACTTTTGTTTGCAACTGTATATCCTCTAGCTATCAGCAATGGAGAAACAGTGAATGCAAAAGACAGATAAAATGACCAATGCATACTGGTAAAAAACAAGTTGAAGGCCCTGGTCTCTTGACAATGTCAGCATGGACAGAGGGTCTTATAGGTAACATCTAAACTAATTTGCTTCTAACTTTATGAAATGATATGTACCTCTTGAAAGCTGTCACTCTAAATAAAATGTTTGTCCAAAAAAAGGTATCACTGTATATTGAAATACTCTGATTATTGGTCTGGTTTACAAGATATTCACGGCTACATCACACTTCATATAAATATGATTATAGTGGTACAACCTGCATTTTATGGAAATAGGTAGTCTAACAGCCTTATTAAATTCCCCCAATGTTGGAATCCCTAGCCCGTAACATAGCCTTGTTTCTATTAAATTAGACCCGTAAAGCAACCCGTCAACGGCTTGCGGGTTAGGGGCGAGAAAAGTCTACTGGACATGGAAATTTGAACTGCGCTCCCGCAAATCCTTTGATCTGTCAAGCCCGTAACTGTTACATTACCAATCATGCTATTAAATTGCAACAAATTCACTAGCGTTCAAGCCTGTAACCCGCAAATGAAGCCCAAAAGCCAACTGGTACAAAAGAAGACCCGCTAGTGGGGTAAAGTCCAATCTGTAGCACAGCAAATGCATATATAAACACTCTGCTGTACTGATAACTAGAGGGAATGTTAGATTAGGTATTAAAATAAATAGCACAACATTCTGAAGCTCGCAAATCTGCAATATAAAATAATTATTTTTATGTTTAATTTCCGTGTTTTATCGATGCCTGCAATCAATGTGTTACTACATATAATGGAACTCGCATAATCCAGAATAACATATTTACAGCTTTATGAATATTGCATTATTTGTGGAATGTGGGTCCGATCGTAACTCGTAATTGAAGCCTGTAACACTTTGAAATCCAACCTCCATTTTTCAGTGACGTAATGATGACGATCTCTGTTGCCATTGACTCCACCTAAACCCATACCTTTGGGTCTGACTAATTGATCATGTTCACGGCTGTGCATACAACGAAACAAGGGTTTGCGTCTCGAGCCCGTAACTCACGGCATGGTCTAATTTAATAGCTATGTAACGCAGCCGAATTTCAAGTCCGCAGTCCTTGCGGGCTTGCCGATGCTGCTACCGGCTTCTAATTTAATAGGGCTGTATGTGCTTTTCTGCATGTGTGGTATGGAATGATGCACATATGGAAAGTGTAAGGTTATTATGCATTTGTTCTTTAGAAGTGAATTATATATATATATGCATTAGCCCTTTTATGCAAATGTATATAGGTGCTCATGTGTACATGGATGTGTGATTCACATGCATATGATAATCTACATTGATATAGTTCATGTTGGGGATAGTTTTACCTTATTCCCACATGACAAAGCTCCTATCCACACCAATATAACATAAATAAGTCAAGCTCAATTTTCTGTCCTGATGTAACCTTATTGTTTCATTCCTGCTGGCACTGAAACTGGTAGGTGCTAAGATTAGTAGGCACTGAGATTGGCTGGTCTCCAGGAGAGGAAGACAAGTCAGGGCAGAGTTCAGAGTTTCAAGCATCTTCCTGTTAGAAGCAATATTTTTTAATTATACTTTTTCCTGATGTGAAGTTTGCAAGTGTGACAAATGGAAGCTTCTATGGACATATTTATTATTTGGGCAAATAACTCTACTGTGATATTTCCACAAAGCAGTTGTTCCTATACCAATCCTCAGCAAACACCCTACAGTCCAGAATGTAGGTGTAACACTGTGAGGACACCTCTTGAATACAAGTAAGATATGATTGCATCATCTGAATTTAAACAGGGTAAACCCTAAATCCTAGTCTGTCACAGGTTCTTCAAGGACACAGTTTGAGATAAACTCAAATCTTAATTCAAAAGTAAAATTCAGCCTCCTGAAACTACGGACAGCCTCTCTGTTTTGTCTGAAATGGAGCATATTTTTTCTACCATACAGTGCAAATGATTTGTGAGTAGATTAGAGTGAGGCAACCTTCAGATTAATTGGAAGTTCTTGTGAAGAGGCAACCTAAATTAATTTCCAACAGGAAAAATGTTATTGAGACAACAAAAGTATTTACAAAAAACATGTTTTTGGGCAAATATTTTAACATTTTTCAACTGAGTTAAACAATATTTGATGTTATAATGCAATGTGACTGTAATATTTATATTATATTATCACAAAATTACCACTTTAATTGCATGTATATCTAAATCAATAACATCATTCACTAATAGAATCAAACACTAGTATCCTTGTGGGGAAATTGATCTACAACCTCCTCCAAGCCTGGTAATCAGTCATTCCAGACATTTCAATTCACTGCAGGAAGTCACTGGACTTAATATTAAAACATAAATGACATATTATAGAATGTTATCTTGAATTGTCTTTGCTGTCTCTCTGTTCGCTCTTTCTCTCTCTCTGTACACTCTCTCTCTCTCTGTGCGCTCTCTATCTGTGCGCTCTCTATCTGTGCTCTCTCTCTCTGCACCCTCTCTGTGCAGTCTCTCTCTGTCTATATGCTCTATCTCTCTCTCTGTGCTCTCTGTCTGTGTGCTCTCTCTCATTCTCTCTGTGCACTCTGTCTCTGTGAACTCTGTCTATGTGCTCTCTGCCTGCGCGCTCTCTCACACTGTGTGCTCTCTGTGTTCTCTCTATTTCTTTGCGCTCTCTCTGTGTGCTCTCTATTTGTCCTTTATCTCTCTCTCTCCCTCTCCTTATCTTTCTGTGCGCTCTCTGTGCGCTTTCTCTCTTACTGTGCACTCTCTCTCTCTCTCTCTCTGCTCTCTCTGTGTGCTCTTTCTCGGTATGCTCTATGTCTGTGCGCTGTCTCTCTCTCTCTCTGTTCTTTCTCTCTCTGTCCGCTCTCTCACTGTGCGCTCCCTGTCTGTGCGCTCTCTCCCTCTCTGCCCTGTGTCTCTCTCTCCCCGCTGTCACTCTTGGCGCTGTCTCTTGCAACCCTGTCTCTCCTAGTGCTGTCTCTCCCGCTGCTGTCTCTCTCACTTCAGGCAATGTGTAATGGTGATGGTGAGTAGCGTGACCGGCGTACTGCGCATGCTCTATTTACAACCAGTGTGACGCCTGCGCAGAAGACACTGCACAAACATTACAGACAGTCCATTAATTATTATAGGCAATTACGTATTAAAGTGCGACTGAATGAGAAGAGCCTACTTTTCCATAAATGTTTCCAAAATTTGGACGTGATTACCTGTGCTGAGAGTCACACAACATTTGGAAAGTGTGAAGGTCGTTCATACACTTGTAAGAATGTATACATAAGGGTTTGATACCGTCGTCATGTATTATCAATGTTGGGGCTTACAAGAACTTTTCATCCACAATATTTCCTACAGGAACCATGTAATCAACCAGATAATTCCTAAGTGATCAACTGCAAACCTATGCATTAACCACAAGGTGGCGCTGCATCATTAGAATATATTTTATTTGTACTGAAAAACAAAGCAAGTATGACAATATTCATGTATGGAAGAATTAATAGATCATATTGGTGTCTGGAAGGATATATAGATTATGAAAAAAACTGTTTTCAGAAATGTTTTGAAGAAGAAAGGCAGAAATGTGTCACTGAGGGAAAAAAATGTTTTAAATAACTTAGCTATCCTCAGTCATAATAAGATTGTCTGGTACAGCCTACATGTTTAAACTGTGATGCAGTCTGCTATGTTTCACATTTTGACATTTTGGGTGGCACAAGTATAGGTTGTTCTCAAAGTGCTTTATTAGATTTTGCACATAGGAGTTGATAATACTCTATACTGAAATGCTACTGCTGCAAAATAATAAATTGTTTTCAGGATCACTAGCATTTTGTTAAGAATATGTAAATCGTAATAAATATATTTAAAATAATTGGTAGGACAGTTTGTTAGTAATCCATATCAAAAGGGTAACCCACATGGCAGGCTAAGGTGGTAATAATGGGTACACACTATACCACCAGAAACAAAATGCTTTTGCTGAAATAGCTTGGAAGGTCTAGGCCAGGCTTAATCAAACATCAGGTTCAAAATGATTTGTGATAATGGCAATAAGGAGCAGAAACTGTATAATTTCAAGGAACAAAGTGTAGGAGTGCCGGGTAAAGATTACCAATGTATTATTTAACCGACCACTGTAGTGCCATAACAACACAAGCTAAATGTTGCATTAATCCTTAATAAAAGTAATATTAAATGATTTCAAAAATATTCAGACTTCAGCTGCTGTTGGAATCCATCTTCTCTAAGGTCAGCAGGAGATGTGTCTTTGTCTACTGGGTAGATGCTAAGGGCCCTATTAAATTCGAGCTGCGGATGAATTCGTATCTCGCAAAGGCCCATCGTAAGTCGATTTACGATATCCGAGTCGACTTGCGATTGACTTGCGTAATTTCGGACTACTTTGCCGAGATTTGCCTCCGATAAGCGCTACGTAGTAAGTAGCGGACAAGAATTCCTTGCGTAGACGCTCGTATCTCGCAAATTCGCTAAGTGCACAAAAAACCCACGTAAAATGGTTTACGCATTACGTACAGACAACTTAAAAATCTAAAAGTGAGTTTAACAGAGGAAAAGCATGGAAGGCCATTACAATTGATTTAACCATCCCCTCCCCCCACCAAAGCCAAGGCATTATACAACCAATTCGTTGTTACATTTTGAATGAAAAGCCATGCTGCAGCTTACATAAAGCAAAATTAAAGACACACTACCTGATTACATAAAAACACTAAAACATCAAGAAAATGCAATATTAACCCTGTTATTTTGTATACATGTTGCTCATCACATCTACATTTGGGAACACAAATATGGGGCACATGGAGAATGTGAATATGTCCTGTTCAGTCTTTCGGTCGGGTCCGACTCTGACCCTCTGTCACTGCTTTCTTACAAGGTTCCTATGCTGGTGAGACCGGAGTGGATTGTCAGTTGTGCTGTCACTCTCCCACCCACAATGACCCTTAATGGGATAGCTCACAGCTTCATTGAAATACACAATACCTCTTGTTTGGTCTTTCGGTCGGGTCCCACTCTGACCCTCTGGCACTGCTTTCTTACAAGGTTCCTATGCCGGTGAGACCGGAGTGGGTTGTCAGTTCCTTCCCCAGTGGTTTGGGATTTGGCCCTGCATTCAGCTTTCCCTCTCACCCCCACAATGACCCTTAATGAGATAGCTCACAGCTTCATTGAAATACACAATACCTCTTGTTTGGTCTTTCGGTCGGGTCCCACTCTGACCCTCTGTCACTGCTTTCTTACAAAGTTCCTATGCTGGTGAGACCGGAGTGGATTGTCAGTTGTGCTGTCACTCTCCCACCCACAATGACCCTTAATGGGATAGCTCACAGCTTCATTGAAATACACAATACCTCTTGTTTGGTCTTTCGGTCGGGTCCCACTCTGACCCTCTGGCACTGCTTTCTTACAAGGTTCCTATGCCGGTGAGACCGGAGTGGGTTGTCAGTTCCTTCCCCAGTGGTTTGGGATTTGGCCCTGCATTCAGCTTTCCCTCTCACCCCCACAATGACCCTTAATGAGATAGCTCACAGCTTCATTGAAATACACAATACCTCTTGTTTGGTCTTTCGGTCGGGTCCGACTCTGACCCTCTGGCACTGCTTTCTTACAAGGTTCCTATGCCGGTGAGACCGGAGTGGGTTGTCAGTTCCTTCCCCAGTGGTTTGGGATTTGGCCCTGCATTCAGCTTTCCCTCTCACCCCCACAATGACCCTTAATGAGATAGCTCACAGCTTCATTGAAATACACAATACCTCTTGTTTGGTCTTTCGGTCGGGTCCCACTCTGACCCTCTGTCACTGCTTTCTTACAAAGTTCCTATGCTGGTGAGACCGGAGTGGATTGTCAGTTGTGCTGTCACTCTCCCACCCACAATGACCCTTAATGGGATAGCTCACAGCTTCATTGAAATACACAATACCTCTTGTTTGGTCTTTCGGTCGGGTCCGACTCTGACCCTCTGGCACTGCTTTCTTACAAGGTTCCTATGCCGGTGAGACCGGAGTGGGTTGTCAGTTCCTTCCCCAGTGGTTTGGGATTTGGCCCTGCATTCAGCTTTCCCTCTCACCCCCACAATGACCCTTAATGAGATAGCTCACAGCTTCATTGAAATACACAATACCTCTTGTTTGGTCTTTCGGTCGGGTCCCACTCTGACCCTCTGTCACTGCTTTCTTACAAAGTTCCTATGCTGGTGAGACCGGAGTGGATTGTCAGTTGTGCTGTCACTCTCCCACCCACAATGACCCTTAATGGGATAGCTCACAGCTTCATTGAAATACACAATACCTCTTGTTTGGTCTTTCGGTCGGGTCCGACTCTGACCCTCTGGCACTGCTTTCTTACAAGGTTCCTATGCCGGTGAGACCGGAGTGGGTTGTCAGTTCCTTCCCCAGTGGTTTGGGATTTGGCCCTGCATTCAGCTTTCCCTCTCACCCCCACAATGACCCTTAATGAGATAGCTCACAGCTTCATTGAAATACACAATACCTCTTGTTTGGTCTTTCGGTCGGGTCCCACTCTGACCCTCTGGCACTGCTTTCTTACAAGGTTCCTATGCCGGTGAGACCGGAGTGGGTTGTCAGTTCCTTCCCCAGTGGTTTGGGATTTGGCCCTGCATTCAGCTTTCCCTCTCACCCCCACAATGACCCTTAATGAGATAGCTCACAGCTTCATTGAAATACACAATACCTCTTGTTTGGTCTTTCGGTCGGGTCCGACTCTGACCCTCTGGCACTGCTTTCTTACAAGGTTCCTATGCCGGTGAGACCGGAGTGGGTTGTCAGTTCCTTCCCCAGTGGTTTGGGATTTGGCCCTGCATTCAGCTTTCCCTCTCACCCCCACAATGACCCTTAATGAGATAGCTCACAGCTTCATTGAAATACACAATACCTCTTGTTTGGTCTTTCGGTCGGGTCCCACTCTGACCCTCTGGCACTGCTTTCTTACAAGGTTCCTATGCTGGTGAGACCGGAGTGGATTGTCAGTTGTGCTGTCACTCTCCCACCCACAAGAGCAGCAAACACACACAGAAGGTTTGCAGAGGCACAATGAGCACCAGCCAACTCACCTCCATCAGGGGTAATCGCCACTTCTCTTATCCAAGGAAGTCCCACGACATTGCTGGTGGCCATGTGCCAAGATGACCATTCATTCCCATTTGGTGACCTCCCATTATGTTCTGCTATTCATCAATTTACATTAGTTTCGATTGCTAAGTGATGTTGGGGAAGTGCGTGTGAGAGCAGAATTGACGGACAAATCAATAATCACTGGAGAAGGAACTGACAACCCACTGCAGTATCACCTATCATTATCCTTTTAGGCCCACAGGGGAATGTTCCTACTCCCCATTCCCGCAAATTGTACTTGGCCTGTGCATTAACCCTTTATTATGCCTAGATTGTAGATCAATTAGATGCATTATATGATATCTAATGCTATTAGGACTATTATTCCTCTTAGTATGTATGGATCTATTGCAGGTTAACTAGTGCTAATTAGTTTACAGCTATAGTAATGTGACACTAATGTGATGCATGTGGATGTCCCCTAACCCCAACCATTGAAAACACACCGACATGGGGAGAACCGGATAACACAGCTTTATTTTTGGACACAGACCACAATCAGCAGTGGTCAAGACTGTGCATTCACAGAACGGTATAACAAAACTTTATTTGTGGACACAGACCACAATCAGCAGTGGTCAAGACTGTGCATTCACAGAACGGTATAACAAAACTTTATTTTTGGACACACACCACAATCAGCAGTGGTCAAGACTGTGCATTCACAGAACGGTATAACAAAACTTTATTTTTGGACACAGACCGCAATCAGCAGTGGTCAAGACTGTGCATTAATATCATGGGTGTGGTGTGGGCGGGTCCCGAGAGAGCAAGGGGCTAAATAAAAAAAAGGGGATACCTACAGGGGTCAATCTAATAGTCTAGAATAAGCATGATGCATAGCACCTACCAGGGTCACATGCTGCAACCGGAACCAGAAATCTCTCCATTTAACTGAAGAAACCATTAGAGTGCATGGCACTTACAACTTGTCTGGATCTGTTCAATTGAACAAATGATTCAAACTCTGGACTGTGTAATCCAATCCAGTTTCACACATACAGTATGGTGTGTGAAATTGCCCACAAAAATGAATGGTCCACAAAATACAAAAAAGGCGGAGGAGGCTAAAAAAAACTAATGACAATGCATGTACAGTAAAGTGCTAAATACTGTACCAATATACCAACTCACCTGATTCCCATCTGCAAGCATTACTAACTATTAGCTAGGTCTATGGATAATGAGTAATATGGGCAAATAGCCATTAATATGGACAGGACACAAAGGTCAGCAGCCACATTGACTGTTTCTTACATCAGACCCAAGGATCTGTTCTCAGACCGATATTGAGGTCAGGATCACATGCTTTATTAGTGCATATATTAATGCTGGCTGTCATTAACATGCCATTGTGAGACTTTGCAAGTCCACCGCCATAGCGGTATTAGTCTACATTTCAGCTAACAATAATCATGTCTGAGATATCTGGCAATATGATAGCTTTAAGATTGTGGGAGCTACATGTTAAGGAGGGGGCTGTCATTGGAGTAATGTCTACCTGAGAGGCACTTGTAAAACCTTACGCCTCATATAATTCCTCCACTATGCTTGCAGATGTAGGAGATGCCTTCATGGGCCTGAATTGTACCTAAAACAAAACAAATGGAAAGAATAACAAAGAGAAAACATAAAATCTAAGGGCCTAAAAAAAAAGGGGACTGCAGCATCCCTTCCCAACAGCATTCCCCAGTGACCATCAATTGGTGGCATGCTCAACCGAACCCTACGTGTCCACAGAGAAGAGGATCATGGACCATGTGATGGGAGGTAGCCATCTGCATACAAAATGTCACCATCACATAGGCAAAGATCCAAAACTCTGTAGCCAGGCTAGATGAGGTCAGCATTGTGACCAATAGATTGTCACTGAGGAGTGCTGTTGAGAAGGCACAATTATGTCCACAGCCCCTAGGTCCTCCTTCGCCTGGGCACAGGACCTGCATCGTCCGCGGCCGGACGCCGTCTCCTTGGTGGTGGGGGAGCAGGAGGAGGTAGTGGCACCACGGGTGGTGGTGGCGGCGGAGGCATGGTGGAAGGAGAGGAGGGGCCAGGCTGCTGTTGGCTGGTGACCTGCCCCGTTCCCAGCAGCCTGACCAAATGCTGCTCCAGCCTACGATGATGGCTCCTCTCCTCCCTAAAGCGCCTGTCCAGGCTGCGCCTCATGCCAGAGATGTTGGCATCAATCCTATTCACGGCGGCCAACAACTCCAGCAGCGCAGCCTCGGTCGTTGGTGGTGGGGGCTCGGGTCCTGCTGGCAGGGCCGGGTGGGAAGATGGCGGGGACAGAGTGGGGAGGATCTGGGACCCGGCTGGAGACAGGGGCTCTGATGTTGTTGTCCCAGGTGGCTCAGAGTGTGGGGAAGGAGGAGCTGTGGCATATTCCACTCCTTCTGAGGGCCCCGGCGAGATGGCAAGTCTTTGGAGGAGGGGGACAGTCGGGCTCTGGACAGGGGGGCTGTCAACGACCACGACCTCCCCCTCCGAAGAGCCAGGGCCCTCGGATGAGCCTGTAGCCTCCTCCCCCTGAGCGGTCTCCTGCGGGGCGGGGGCTGACGGCCCGCTCGTGGCTCATCACTGGACCCAGACCTCCTACTGGATGCTGAAATAGAGAAAAGAAAGGTACATGTCATTAGTATGCTGATCAATACATTGATATGTTTTCACTCCTAACTATCTGACATCTAGGCCTGAACATGGATGATTCTCCTAATTGCAACTCCCATTAGCTCTCATTTGCTAGATTGGATCTATTCTTTGGTTTCTTGTCTTGACCTCTCCTGGCTCCTAACACTGTCTGGATTTTGCCTGCGGTTTCACTCCTAACTATCTGACATCTAGGCCTGAACATGGATGATTCTCCTAATTGCAACTCCCATTAGCTCTCATTTGCTAGATTGGATCTATTCTTTGGTTTCTTGTCTTGACCTCTCCTAGCTCCTAACACTGTCTGGATTTTGCCTGCGGTCTGTAACTGCATAGGCTGCATTGGGCGCACCAGTACATGGACTCTATTGCTTAATTACTCTTGGGGTGGCCAGGAATGACAGTGATTTGTCAGCTTCATGGATTTAATGATACATCCATCCATCCCTTGTTAATTCCATGGAGCTGACATGTCAGTGTCCTTGTTGGTCACCATGTGTAGTGTGTGTGATGCACATGTGGTGGCATGTTGGTGTATGTGATATTCACCTGAACTGGAGGCTGGGTCGTGCTGGGCCACCGGGGATGAAGCTCCAGCTGCGGGCGATGGTCCTAGAAAGTCCCTTGCGATCCTCTCCCACTCCTTATAGGCGACACTGTGTCCCTCCGCTTCTCTGGCCATCTTCCTTTTCACCGTGGCCCTGATATCCACATATCTGTGCTTCAAGGACCTCAAGCCCCTAGGAACCGTGGACACCTCCTTCATCACTTCCACTACCTCCTTCCAAGCCTGAGCCTTAGGCCCAGGCTTCGCTTCCCTTGCCACAAGGATGACGGGCCGGTCACGGATCGCACCCAGGAGGACCATATTCTCCTGGGGCGTATAATTACGGGCCCTGCGCCTGCCCTTGCCAATAGCCCCTTGCTCTCTCGACTGTGCTGGGGGACCCTGGCCTCCCTGCACTCTTCCTGAGGCCTGTCCCTTCCCCAAACTACCCCGCCCCCTGGGAACAGGCCCCTTCCCCTCTGTCCCTCCTCTACAAGTGCCTCTGTCTCCCTCCTCCTCCTCCTCCTCCCCCCCCCCTCTGGGGACCACTCCTCCTCCTCCAGGGACACCTCCTCCTCTGGGGACACCTCCTCCTCTGGGGACACCTCCTCCACCCCCTCCGGGGACACCTCCTCCTCTGGGGACACCTCCTCCTCCGGGGACACCTCCTCCACCTCTCCTCCACCCTCCACTACACTCTCCTCACTCTCCTCACTCTCCGCTCCTCTCCTCCTCTCTCCACCTATCTCCTCCCTCCATGCTCAAATAATACAAAAATAAGGATAACTCAAAATAAGTGTAACTGTTATATATGTGATGGAAACAAAAGTGTATGTTCTATGTGTTTTTACTAACTGTTGGGGGATGCGGTGCAAAGGTTGGGGGGGGGGGAGGTGTGTGTTGTGTGTCCTAACGCTATGTATGTCTCTATGTGTCTTTAATCTATGTGTCAGGCAAATATGTGTAATGTGTAAATATGTGTAACTCTTACGTGTAAATATGCTAGTAATAAAATACAAAGAAATCAAAAAGAGTGCGCCTACAAATCAAAAGAACGATAAAGAAATAAAAGTATTACTGGAATGTCTGTTGGAAAGAAAAGATGTGTGTGCTATGTGTATTTAATAAGTGGTGGGGGATGGGGTGTGTTGGGGGATGGGGTGTGGTGGGGGGAATGGGTGTGTGGGGTGTGTGTCCTAACTATATATATGTCTCTATGTGTGTTATTTAATCTATGTGTCTTGCAAATATGTGAAATCTGTAAATATGTGTAATGCTTAAATGGAAGGACTTATGAAATAGACAATGCAAAAAGAAAAAAATAACTAATCTCCCTCTCTCCAAAGTACTAATCTCAAAGACTCTCTCCCACCTGCTCCTGAAACTGCGTGCTAACTCCAATGGCTCTTACAACACAGTCAGCGCATGGGTTTGTATCACTCACATTTATAAGCTCATACTGTCAATCAAATTCTTAGCTCGTACGTGATTGGCTGAGAGGCGTGTCTCGCTAGGACGTCCCCTTATCAGCTTGCGAGCGCGCCAACAGACTCAGCCAATTACATACGCACGTATAGTGTCAGGCCGCCAAGTGCGTATGTAATTGGCTGAGAGTCCCAATACATACGCACTTGGCGTCCCGCGTTGGGCTTCTCAGCCAATTACATACGCACTTGGCGTCCCGCGTTGGGCTTCTCAGCCAATTACATACGCACTTGGCGTCCCGCGTTGGGCTTCTCAGCCAATTACATACGCACTTGGCGTCCCGCGTTGGGCTTCTCAGCCAATTACATACGCACTTGGCGTCCCGCGTTGGGCTTCTCAGCCAATTACATACGCACTTGGCGTCCCGCGTTGGGACAGCCAATTACATGCGGCCAAGTGCGTATGTAATAGGTTGAGAGGCTTCTTGACCTAAAATCATCAGCTGGAATGCCATGTAAAGATCCACAGGTGACCAATGGCAAAGCAGAAATTAACGTGCCTAATACCAGATCATGCAATCAACAAGCTATATAACCCCATCCCCAACAAGTCATCAGCATGTCTGAAACAGCATGGATGATCATGTGAGAGGGATGAGGGCTAGGATGAGTGGGCGTATGAGGTTGAGACGCTTTTGTGCAGCTCAACTAGCACAGTATGAAGACCAGGAAGCAAGGTGTGTGATTGAGGGGGTGATGGGGAGTGGCAGAGAGGAATGTCTGGGAGTGAATGAGGGTGTGAGTGGTGATGTGATCCATGCTGGGGCAGAACCAAGCCAGGCAAGGGAATTACCACAGGCCATGCCTAGTATCGTGGGGGTGGATCAGGGAGGAGAGAGAGCTCCAGTAGCACAGGGACAGATGGATATAGGGCCACCTGCACCCAGGGAGGCTGACAATGTTGTCGGTGATCAGCTGCTGGGGGGAGTACAGGATGTGTTGGCTCAGGCAGAAGGGGGGGAGCCTGACCAGGAGCCTGTGAGGAGGCGGGCACCCAATGTGTACAGGGAGAGACTCACATTAGAGGGGTTAACTGATGGGGAGGTGTATGAGCGTTTTCGGCTGACCCGTGCCAGTCTTGGGGAGCTCCATGAGGTTCTCAGAGCGGACCTTGAGCCTCGCTCACGGGCAAATAGAGCCATCCCAGGAATGACACGGATGTTAGTTGCAATACACCTCCTTGCTTCTGGGAGCTTTCAGACCACCCTGAGCATAGCCGGAGGAATGTCTCAGCCAAGCCTCTCGAATTGTGCATTCCTCCGTGCTATTGGTCGTAGAGCTGCCAGATACATCAGTTACCCTAACACTGCTGAAGAGATCTCGAAGGTGAAGTTCGATTTCTTCCAATTAGGAGGTATCCCCAATGTGCTTGGTGCTATTGACTGTACACACGTGGCACTGATACCTCCTAGAGAGCAAGAAGCGCTGTACAGAAATCGTAAGCATTATCATTCAATCAATGTACAGGTTGTTTGCGATGCGAACATGCGCATACAAGGTGTGTTTGCAGGCTTCCCGGGAAGTGCTCACGACGCCTATATCCTGCGTGCATCCGGAATATATGACATCTTTGAGTCCGGCAGATTTCCATCCGGATGGCTACTGGGTGAGTACACATTAGTAATGGCAGTCAACCATATCTTACTATGACTGGATACAATAACACATACGGTACATCATGTTTCCCTCTATTGATCTGATGTTCACATGTGCATTACGGAGTAATACGACCAAAGCCAGAACAGAATAGCTCATTGCTGGCCAGAACCCTGTGTTAGCTTGGCCAAACAGTATGCAGTTCACAACAACATATGACAAAAACCATAACTGATTAATCATTAGATATATGTTCTGATGCATTCCATTGTATCCTGTGACATGGACATCTCTAGTCTACATAACGTGTTGTGTGTTCTTGTACGGCCTATGTAAGTGACATGTCTTCAGAATTCATCTGATAGAGGAGAATTAATATTGTTTGGCAAACTTTTTCTTGCCTGAATATATCCCGGAATAAACATGAATTAGCTTACCTTGAAGTTATCAAAATCTCCAAGGTCTTTTGGCATTTGCGTTTGATCGTGTACGCCCCTGGGAAATTCCACCTGAATTAGCATCACATTTACGTTCACAAGAATACACGATCACTCTTCACCTCAGACCTCTGGCATGTGCTCGTTACAAGAACTGCAACAGTGACTTCCTGTGCTCTCTACCAGTAGGGTCGCAATATGTACCCTGTTGTATTTCCCTTGTATCTCCGCCTCATGTAAGTGTCCTGTGGGTGTGAACATCTGGATTTTCCATTTGTTGAAATTACATTATAATTGATCTGAAGCTTCAGATAGAATCCATGTGTTAATACCCTACTAATTATCCTATCAGATGCATCCATGATCCATCTCCCTTACATATATCTTTAACTGTGTATTAGCCACAGGGATGTGTTGATAGGTCATGATGACGATATTTGGCCATATGCTTTGTCAAACATCACAACATCCTATTCATATCAACATCATATTTTATTTACACCAGGTGATGCAGGATATGGGTGTTTGCCGTGGTTGTTGACCCCTGTGAGCAATCCCCAGACTCGGGCAGAGGCGCGGTATAATGCTGCGCATAAAACCTGCCGGAATGTAATTGAGCGTACCTTTGGTGTACTAAAGATGCGCTTCAGATGTTTACATTCCACTGGGGGTGCTCTACAATACAAGCCCCAGAAAGTTTGTCGCATCATCGTTGCCTGCTGCTGTCTGCACAATATAGCACTACAGGCCAACTGTCTGGGGGACATTGATGCGGCTCCGCTACCTGTGGAGGAAGAGCCTTTATTTCACCCTGAAGTGGATAATCTGCAGGGGTCACAACAACGTGCCCGCCTAATTCGTGAGTACTTCACATGTAAGTACATACCCAATATGCATGGAATACAGCCTAATGTATCTGGATTATGCCTAACTCCCAAATCCACCTTTATCCATCTCCCTTGTCATACAGAATTCCAACCAGTCCACAGTAGAGGAGAGTTCCCTCACGTTGTCGATGTTTGTACACTGGAACAAGCCACATGATCAGTTACAGGTAAGCACACATTCCCATACACATCTTAAGTACTGACGGTTAGAAACATCAATGGCATAGATAATTTGAGTGGATTATATATCCCACTATGTCAATGTATATATGCCCCACGTTACATTGTTATCTAGTAATTTAGATTGAAAAAAGACTTTAGTCCATCAGGTTCAACCTCTATAGATCTATGATCTGCAATACGCAGAATTATTGTTAATTGATCCAGAGGAAGTCACCGAAAAACAAAAAGTGAAGCTTTGCCAATTGTCTACACAGGGACGAAAAATATAACATTCCTTCTTGACCCCAGATACTGGTGATCGTATTCATCCCTGGATCAATACTCCCTATCTCTTTATCCAGGATAGCCCCTAATGCCTGTTTGGTTTTGTAATGTAAAAAGATACCCAATCCCTTTTTAAAGTCACCTACAACCTCTACGGACCAGGATTGCTCACATTGTCTGATCCTGCAAAACCACATGAAATGGGATCCAAATGTGGTTGAAAAATACCATACACACATACTTTAGTCTAATTTGTGACTGTAATCCTAACATCATATTAACCTTACAGAGCTGCTGTCGTGTGTCAACTCTTCTTTAAACAACCTAGACATGGAAAAACATGACCAGCAACAGAACTGCTACATCAATGTAAGCTACATAGCGAGCATTTGTGTAATAATATGGCCACGTATGCTGAAGGACACAAATAACACATCAATCACTTTATTAATATCAGCCTATCTCTTTCCAGGATACAGCAGATAGGTAAGCGGTGATAACTAATGACGATCCACAGCGCACGTGTCCTGGTGGAACAAATCACCTCGTGGATGAGCTTGGGACTGCGTCCAAGGTAAAACACCACATTTGGCTCTCCACAGATGCATTAATGTGTAATCTATGTGATATTCCTACATCATTAGCCAGATGAGTAGCTCGTTTCCTTTGTAGGGAAAGAACAGTGAAGACGTTTGTATGAAATGAGCAACATATATCGGTACAGTGGATCGAAAAGGTCTAAAGTCTACACACCCCTGTTAAAATGTCATGTTTCTGTGCTGTCAAAAAATGAGACCAAGATAAATCATTTCAGAACTTTCTCCACCTTTAATGTGACCTATAAACTGGACAACTCATTTGAAAAACAAACTAGAATCAGTTAAGTAGAGTGAAGAAAAAATCAAAAAAGAAAATCACATGGTTGCATAAGTATGCACACCCCTAAACTAATACTTTGTTGAAGCACCTTGTGATTTTATTACAGCACTCAGTCTTTTTGGGTATGAGTCTATCCGCATCGCACATTGTGACTTTGCAAGATTTGCCCACTCTTCTTTGCAAAAACACTTCAGATCTGTCAGATTGCGAGTCCATCTCCTGTGCACAGCCCTCTTCAGATCACCCCACAGGGATTTTGGTCTGGGCTCTGGCTGGGCCATTCCCAAACTTTAATCTACTTCTGGTGAAGCTATTCCTTTGTTAATTTGGATGTATGCTTTGGGTCGTTGTCAAGCTGAAAGATGAAGTTCCTCTTCATGTTCAGCTTTCTAGCAGAAGCCTGAAGGTTTTGTGCCAATATTGACTGGTATTTGGAACTGGTCCTAATTCCCTCTATCTTAACTAAGGCCCCAGTTCCAGCTGCAGAAAAACAGCCCCAAAGCATGATGCTGCCACCACCATGCGTCACTGTGGGTATGGTGTTCTTTTGGTGATGTGCAGTGTTGTTTTTGCGCCAAACATATCTTTTGGAATTATGGGCAAAATGTTCAACCTTGGTTTCATCAGACCATAACACCTTTTCCCACATGCTTTTGGGAGACTTCAGATGTTTTTTTGTTTTGAAAAATGCAGCCTGGCTTGGATGTTTTGCTTTGTAAGAAAAGGCTTTCATCTTGCCACTCTACCCCATACGCCAGACATATGAAGAATACGGGAGATTGTTGTCACATGTACCACACAGCCAGTACTTGCCAGATATTCCTGCAGTTCCTTTAATGTTGCTGTCGGCCCTCTTGGTAGCCTCCCAGACCAGTTTTCTTTTGGTCTTTTCCTCCATTTTGGAGGGAGCTCCAGTTCTTGGTAATGTCACTGTTGTGCCATATTTTTTACGCTGTCTTCCATGGTATATCTAATGCCTTGGAAATTCTTTTGTACCCTTCTCCTGACTGATACCTTTTAACAATGAGATCCCTCTGATGCTTTGGAAGCTCTCTGTGAACCATGGCTTTTGCTGTGGGATGCGACTAAGAACATTTCAGGAAAGACCAACTAGAGCAGCTTAACTTAATTGTGGGTTAATCAGAGGCACTTTAAATGATGGCAGGTGTATGCTGACTCCTATTTAACATGATTTGGAATGTGATTGCTTCATTCTGAACACAGCTACATCCCCAGTTATAAGAGGGTGTGCAGACTTATGCAACCACATTAGTTTTCTTTGATATTTTCTTCCCTCCACCTTACAGATTTCAGTTTGTTTGACAATTGAGTTGTCCAGTTTTTGTCACATTAAAGGTGGATATAGTTCTGAAATGATTTTTCATTGGCTAATTTGTTTACAGGAGTGTGTAGACTTTTTATAACCACTGTAAGTGACGAAGTAAGCGCTCCGGGAGCATGTGCAATGTAAATATTGACATGTTCCTTTTATGTTTCAGATCGCAAAGATTAGTCCCTTTCCACGGTCAGAACAAGGAATGATGAGCATTCCCACGTTCCAGGACTATGCTATTGTCACATTGCATCATGTATGTTCAGATGTCAGTCATCATGTGTTGCATCGGGTGTGATATCACATCCTCTACATCGCTTTATATGTACCTATTGCTTTAGATCTGCCATTCTCTCCTCTACTTGGACTATTGTGAAGCCTGTATCATACTTCCTTCCAGATCTCTTCCTCAGTGCTGATGTGATCCTCCCTGTACATATGGGGAACAGTAACTCTAGCCTTGGAACATAACTGTTAATGAGGTTCCGTTTACCTTCAGTTATGAATATGCAACAGCAGATAATAGAGATGCCCATTCACAGAACAGAATACACCTCGAACTGGCCAGTTGGTTGGTAGTTCTGCTAACACCTGAAATTATTTGGAACACACTGATATGGTCCTGGTCATGTTCCCATCTGAGTGTCCAAACTTATGTATGTAGAGTCTTCTCTCATAGTGCCATTTCCAGTGACATGAACTACGGGGGTTCTAACATTGACTGATTGAGCACTTCTACCTCTGCAGTTGCATAGGAGTGTGTGTTGCGCGCACACACAAGACTACAGATTACTTCTCCCCATGAGCATATCTCCTTCTGTATTGTTGGTTTTGAATATTGAATGTTAGCCTGATATATTTAAGAATATAACTGATATTGCCTCACGTTGGCTGATGCACTGTATCTCCCCCCCCCCTCAACTGATCATCTATACCAATGTCACCCCCCCTGCGTGCATTCTGGCCCCATGTCCCTATTTCCGTGTGTTACTGGAACTCTGTATCCTACCCACCTCCACCATGATACTGAGCATGCCTGTGGTAATTTGTCACTGTGTGGCTTTGTGAACAATTAAACCTTTTTTTTTCACTCAATGTTTGTGTAATCCTGTATATTTACCATGTAACAATTCAATTCCACTGAAAGTCAGATGTGCTCATCACCATCAGTTAGTGGTGTAACTATTCGGGGCAATCTGCGTTGACATTACTACATAATCATGAATGTCGATTCATATCATTCAAGTTGAGCCCTTCAAGTCACTATATACAACCCTGCAGGTCTCTAGACCTGATTTCAGAATTCACACCCCTCCAACTTGCACCTACATGTATATTGGCAAGGGCCAGATTAATGTAGCATATGTATCTATGTAAACACACACAGATATATGTATTTAACAATGACACTTCATTCTCTCTGTATTGTCGCAACTAGAAAGCATGATATGGTACAAACACACAGAAACAGTGATAACAGTATAACAATCATACTTTATTGCATACACAGAGTACAAACAGAAATAGACAGGAATGTGCATTAATATCATGTGTGTGTTGTGAAGAGATCCTAGTATGGCAAGGGGCTGTGGCAAATCTGAGGACATCTGAAGAGGAAACAGACAACATCATCAGGGTAATGCATAGCATCTCCTAGGGTCACATGTGGTCAGGACCCCACAGTAACCAACAGCATATAACACGACATCTAATCAACATAACCATTAATGCGCATACAACAACCATATGGTTGCCAGAATAAACAGACACTATAAAACAGGGATCATGTCATACTAAGCGATTTCACACACAGTGTGAATTGGTCAATAGATGATATGAATCTGGAAAACAGAGGTAGGAGGTGTTAGAACAATCAGAAGCTGTTATTAGAGTACATTGTTTTTGCTTTTGACACTACTCTAAACCAACTAACATGAACATCATCTCCGAGCAGTAAGAACCATATGTATTCTATCCTGTTCAGTCAGCCTTCCAGGAAGATGCTTAGGATGTGGAATACGACAAGGCATGCTTCACTGTGAACACAATCCTTCAGCAAAATGTACTATCACTATCTATGTGGAATAGTTGTGCCATGCTGATATCACATCTCACTTCTAAATGGGTGGTACCAAGGCCAGACAGATTACACTGTTCACATTACCCCTAAACACATGCACATTGATCATGAAGTCAAACCCTTGAAATTGCCACTTTGGTTTGGATGACATGAAAAAACTGAAGCCAATTTCATAATGTTAACGGGATGGAATGCTATAAACTTATGTGGAATTGCTGGTTTGGATTAGCAGATAGTAATGGGACTGTGCAACTCGATAGCCTGGACACTGATCATTATAATGGAATATCACACAGTCATGTTTCTTAGTGAAAAGATATGTAGTCCTATATTTCATTTCAGAGCCATCTGCAGTGGGGAATAATCCTGATAGAATGCCCGTTGGGAACTGGGTTGAGCGTTTACTCACATGATGGTATTGTACTGCTCGAAGATGAAGAAAATGTCTTCATAGTTGTGAGATTTGGCTATTAACACCTACAAAGACAAAAACAATGTCTCATTCCGAACAATATTATGATTAAATACAGCATTTAAGCTCAAGGTCAATCCACATTGAACATCAATTGTTAAAATGTTCAACATAACCAGACATGTACACACTCTGTAGCCAATATTATGTCAACATGTATAACAATCTGTATTCTGTGAGGAGTGGTCAGGAGGCCCTCTCGGATGGTCCTAACACCTCCTACTCCGAGTTAGCGGGCCCCCACCGTCTGTGCCCGCGGCCCGTCTCCCTCTTCCACGCCTTGGTGTGGGATCAGGGGGTGCCACTACAGCAGGTGGCTGGGGTTCATGGGTGGGCGATGTCTGAGATGAGGAGGCAGACATTTCAGGTTGAGATTGGACCACCGAAGGCTGGAGAGGTATGGGCTGCCGACGGAGATTACGCAATAATGCGCGTCTCTCCCGGCTTGCGCGTTCCTCATATCTCTCCATCCTTCGGTTGTGCCTCCTCATCTCAGCATATATGGCCCGTGTGGTGGCTGAGATGACCCGATTTCCAGCCAGGATGGCCCTGCTAACTGCCAATTGATTGGCACTGATGGCCAGCATTTGACTTGATAGCTGGCTTTGGGCCTGGTCCTCTTCATCAATGTGAGACATGATGTTCCGTAATTGGGCAGGGAGATGTGGCAGAGGACCTGGAGGTCTGGCGGCTGGGCGGCCGGCGACTCCGCGGCCGGCGCCTCCGCGGCCGGCGACTCCGCGGCCGGCGACTCCGCGGCCGGCGACTCCGGGGCACTTCCTCCCGGGGCACTTCCGGCCGGGGCACTTCCGGCCGGGGCACTTGTGGCCGGTGCACTTCCTCCCGGGGCACTTGGGGCCGGTGCACTTGTGGCCGGTGCACTTCCTCCCGGGGCACTTGGGGCCGGTGCACTTCCTCCCGGGGCACTTGGGGCCGGTGCACTTGTGGCCGGTGCACTTCCTCCCGGGGCACTTGGGGCAGGTGCACTTGTGGCCGGTGCACTTCCTCCCGGGGCACTTGGGGCCGGTGCACTTGTGGCCGGGGCACTTCCTCCCGGGGCACTTCCTCCCGGGGCACTTCCTCCCGGGGTACCTCCTCCCGGGGCACTTGGGGCCGGTGCACTTGTGGCCGGTGCACTTCCTCCCGGGGCACCTCCTCCCGGGGCACCTCCTCCCGGGGCACCTCCTCCCGGGGCACCTCCTGCCGGGGCACCTCCTCCCGGGGCACCTCCTGCCGGGGCACCTCCTCCCGGGGCCCATGGTGGAGCCCAGGCTGAGTGCGGTGCCCCGTATGTCGGGGGAGCACAGTATGAGGGGGGAGCCCAGGGTGAGGGCTGTGCCCAGGGTGAGGGCTGTGTCCAGGGTGAGGGCTGTGTCCAGGGTGAGGGCTGTGCCCAGGGTGAGGGCTGTGCCCAGGGTGAGGGTGGAGCACCAGATGAGGGCTGTGCCCAGGATGAGGGAGGAGCCCAGGATGAGGGAGGAGCCCAGGATGAGGGAGGAGCCCAGGATGAGGGTGGAGCCGCTGAGGGTGGAGCCGCTGAGGGTGGAGCCGCTGAGGGTGGAGCCGCTGAGAGAGGCACAGGATGGTGTGGCTGGTGCAGGCCCTGAGGTGGCCACGCCGAAGAGGGCCCGGGCATCACTTCCCGCTCCGTATGAGCAAGTGATGTGGATGGTCCCGGGCCCTCCTGAATGTCCTGGGCCACTTCAGCTCTTCCTGCCTCCTCCTCTTCTGAATCTGTGGATACTGCAATGGAATAAACATATATTTCAGTTGGTTGCCATACACAATTGCCAGCTATGCATTTACATATCATTGACATCATGGTCACCTGTGAGTGACTGTGGTGCTTGTGTTACACAGATGAGCCACGGGCTGCATAATGAGCATTGTGGATCATGGCTCATATGAATGTGTACTGCATGTGCCTCAGACACGTGCTCTGCTGCATCTGCTGTGCAGTGTGTGAGACTGACCAATCGGACAAGTTTCCAGCAATGGTTGTTAATATGCAGCTGAGACATGGGCCAGGTTAGGACAGTATATGACACACATGCAGTGCTACAGAGTCTGTATCCACATATGCCGCACAGCCAAATTTTTATTCTCGATCGCAGTGGAGGCCAAAGTCAGGCCTGCAGTTGTGGATAGCCATGCTGAACCCAGCTGAGAATATCATTCTCCAAGTCATTAAGTCTAATTGACATCTGTTCACATAAAGGAAATCCACATATACAGGCCTGTGCGCAGCACAGCAAGTTTGACTTTGGACACCCTGCTCTATTGCAATTAATCTGGATATAATTAGAAATTGACATATCAGGGAGACAAATTATGAACATGATAGGTTTGCTACCAGGTCTGAAATGGTTATTGTCGCCCCATAAATTTTTAGTCAACCATAGGGCTTACAGTGCTATTGGATGTGAATTATCCCAGTGTGTGGGCAGGGGTGTAGGAGGCCATATAATTCTTGAGCAAGGGTGGGCAGGTTCGGGCCTGGAGGGCCACACAGGTGAGCCAATCGCCTTTTCAGTCATCCTGATTGTCTCACCTGTGCCCAAAAAGGATATCCTGAAAGTCCGGCATGTATGTGGCCCTCCTTACCCACCCCTGTTCTAGAGGGATACAGCTCATTATATACAACAGCCAGAACACAAGCCTATTTATACATACATACATACATACAGCATGATATCCTGAAAGTCCGGCATGTATGTGGCCCTCCTTACCCACCCCTGTTCTAGAGGGATACAGCTCATTATATACAACAGCCAGAACACAAGCCTATTTATACATACATACATACATACAGCATGATATCCTGAAAGTCCGGCATGTATGTGGCCCTCCTTACCCACCCCTGTTCTAGAGGGATACAGCTCATTATATACAACAGCCAGAACACAAGCCTATTTATACATACATACATACATACAGCATGTTATCTGCAGGCTTTTAGCCAGCCCATCCCCCCACAATCTCAGCCAACCATGTGTGTGATATGATACTCACGTTGCAGGGTGTTAGGACAATCTGTGTCCATCTGCCCTGGTATTCCCACCACAGATTCAGAAGGGATGAAGCGCATCACTGTCCTCTCCCATTCCTTGTAAACAAAAGGGACCGCGGGCCCACCACCAGTCTGACGTGCTGCTGCTGCCTCATCGGACATCCTTCTTTTCACAGCCATCTTTAAGTCGTCAAATTTGTGCCGCACTAACCTCCAGTCCCTATTAGTAACCCCTACTGCCGACACAGCTCTGGCAATTTGGGACCAGGCCTGCTGCCTCTGGCTGGCATTAATGTCTCTGCCACCACATATAATTCCCTGGCGGGCACAGATTTCCCTGAGGAGAACCTGGATCTCCTCTCGGCTGTAATTGGGGGCCCTGGGCCTTGCCACAACCCGTTGCCTTACAGACGGTGCCTGGTCTTCCTCTTCTATCCCTGGGGCCGCTCCCTCATCCCCACTACTTCCCACCAAGGGATCAGGCCCCTGACCCTCTGCCCCTTCCACTAGAATTCCTAGCTCTGGGGGCACTTCCCTCCCCCCCTGCTCTCCTCCTTGCTCTCCTCCTCCTCCTCTCCCTCGACCTCCTCCTCCTCTCCCTCCTCTCCCTCCTCCTCCTCTCCCTCCTCCTCCTCCTCCTCTCCTCCTCATCCTCCTCCTCTCCTCAGATGTTCTCCTCACTCTCCTCCGCGCCTCTCTTGCCTTACCACCTCCTCTCCTCTAAACTCCTCCAAAACAAAATTAACAATAAAGCAAGATGATCTTTGTGTTGGTTTAGGAGGTAAAAAAAGATGCAAGTATTATGTGTAGTATTATGTGTGGGGGGAGGGGGGGGGGAGGTCTTGGGGGGGGGGGGGTGTAGGTGTGCAGTGGCCTACCACTAGGTGTTGCTATGTGTACGTATTAATCTATGTGTGTGAATTATGTGATATCAGTAATTATGTGTATTGTAAACAAAGGGTTAAATTATCTGCTAGTTCAAAATTGAAATTCTCTCCTCTCTCCTCTCTCTTCTCTCTCTCCTTGCTCTCCAAAAACCCACCAACGCCTAGACCTGTGTGTCTACTTGCAAAAGCTCCAGCACAGTCAATTATGTTCTGTTTTTGGCTCCCTTTTAAAGGCATACTGCCGTCAGGTTAAGTGGTACATATCACGTATTTCGCGCTCTTTTCATACGCAAAGGGATCCGAGATATCGTAACTCATGCGCAAATCCTAACGTTTACGCATTCGCATCCATCGCTCGTATCTCGCAGCACTTGGAATTTAATAGCGTCGGAAATGGTTTCATTTTTAAACTACGTAGGACTTGCGTTTTCACCTATTATTTACGCAGCTCGAATTTAATAGGGCCCTAAGTTTTCAAACACAAATTGTACCACCACTAAGTTGTGTGTGAGGTGTACTGTGAGGGCAGCTTATTAGTGATTGTTAGTTCTCTTAGCATATCTAATTGTTCTTAAACTCCTTTAGACCTGTCTCTTAGCCAACCGTGCTTTCTGTGACTTTGAAAATACATTTAATATTGAATATTGCTATTATAAATTATTAAATAGGAATTAATGATCAATGCATAATTACTAAATCCTCTTGCTAGGACAGGACAGCTTGCAATTTTCAGGAGGTATATATATATATATATATATATATACACACACAGTGCCTTGCAAAAGTATTCACCCCATTTACTTTTTACCTATTTTGTTACATTACAGCCTTAAGTTTAGTGTTTTGTTAATCTGAATTTTATGTGATGGATCAGAACACAATAGTCTAAGTTGGTGAAGTGAAATGAGAAAAATATTTACATGAAACTATTTTTTAGAAATAGAAAACAGAAAATTGGCATGTGCGTATGTATTCACCCCCCTTTGCTATGAAGCCCATAAAAAAGCTCTGGTAACTAATTAACTTCAGAAGTCACATGATTAGTGAAATGATGTCCACATGTGTGCAATCTAAGTGTCACATGACCTGTCATTACATATACACACCTTTTTTTTAAAGGCCCCAGAGGCTGCACCACCTAAGCAAGAGGCACCACTAGCCAAACACTTCCATGAAGACCAAGGAACTCTCCAAACAAGTAAGGGACAATGTTGTTGAGAAGAACAAGTCATGGTTAGGTTATAAAAAAATATCCAAATCTTTGATGATCCCCAGGAGCACTATCAAATCTATCATAATCAAATGGAAAGACCATGGCACAACAGCAAACCTGCCAAGAGACGGCCGCCCACCAAAACTCATGGAGCAGGCAAGGAGGGCATTAATCAGAGAGGCAGCAGAGAGACCTAAGGTAACCCTGGAGGAGCTGCAGAGTTCCACAGCAGAGACTGGAGTATCTGTACATAGGACGACAATAAGTCGTACGCTCCATAGAGTTGGGCTTTATGGCAGAGTGGACAGAAGAAAGCAATTACGTTCAGCAAAAAACAAAATGGCCCGTTTTAAGTTTGAGAGAAGGCATGTGGGAGACTCCCAAATTGTATGGAGGAAGGTGCTCTGGTCTGATGAGATTAAAATTGAACTTTTCGGCCATTAAAGAAAGCACTATGGCTGGCGCAAACCCAACACATCACATCACCCAAAGAACACCATCCTTTTCAGCAGCCGGGACTGGGAAACTGGTCAGAGCTGAGGGAAAGATGGATGGTGCTAAATAGGGATATTCTTGAGCAAAACCTGTACCACTCTGTGCATGATTTGAGGCTAGGACTGAGGTTCACTTTCCAGCAGGACAATGACCCCAAACACACTGCTAAAGCAACACTTGGGAGGTTTAAGGGGAAACATGTAAATGTGTTGGAATGGCCTAGTCAAAGCCCAGACCTCAATCCAATAGAAAATCTGTGGTCAGACTTAAAGATTGCTGTTCACAAGCGCAAACCATCCAATTTGAAGAAGCTGGAGCAGTTTTGTAAGGAGGAATGGGCAAAAATCCCAGTGGTAAGATGTGGCAAGCTCATAGAGACTTATCCAAAGTGACTTGGAGCTGTGATTGCCGCAAAAGTATTGACTTTAGGGGAGTGAATTGTTATGACTTTTTCTGTTATTTTGTCCTATTTCGAAAGGATAAAAAAAAACATCTTTAAAGTTGTGGGCATGTTCTGTAAATTAAATGATGCAAATCCTCAAACAATCCATGTTAATTCCAGGTTGTGAGGCAACAAAACACGAAAAATGCGAAGGGGGTGAATACTTGTGCAAGGCACTGTATATACTAGTGACTTGCCCGTCAAAAATGACGGCAATACAATTTTAAGCCTGGCAATGCTGTTTGCCACAAAATGTGCGTATATGGCCCCTCTGAGCACCTTCGGAGCTCATCACGAGCCCCGCGCTGAGCGCTTTCGGCACTCATCACGCCTCTTCCCCTGTCTACTTTACAGGCCCCGCAATGAGCGACTTTGCCGTGATGAGCGGCTCTGCCTCTCATTGCCTTCTTTGCCAAGTCGCCACCTTTCCTGCTTTTTCAATGATCCACTTCAGCGCTCATTGCGACCCCCACGATGAGCGCAATCACCAAAGAAGCTCATTGCGAGCCTCTCCCCCTGTGTACTTTATATGCCTGTGTAGTTTGGGGCCTACTGCCTTGGGTTAAGTGTTATTGCCTTGGGTTCAGTGTTAGTGGCTTGAATTAAATGTTAGTGCCTTGTATTAAGTCTTAGTGCTTAGGGCTTGTATTTACATCCTTCGGCCTCGCTTTATGTCCTTCTGCCTCGTTTTCATTGTGTTTACGTTTTTTCAGCAGCCATTTTTTTTCTTGCTTCAGCGATTTACAATTGTGAAAAAAGCCAAAATATGCCTCAAATTAACTTGCACCCTCACTCACAGACTCCCTGGCTCTCCCCCTGTGCGGTGTGTGAGTGTGTAAGTCCCGCGTGCCTCAACAGCTTGCCTCGCTTCATGAGGCTCGCAGTGCAATGAGCTGCTAAACAGTTTATAACTTTTTTTACATGTGTTTTTCTTTTTTTTTTTTTGTTATTCTGTCTCTTACTGTTAAAATACACCTTTCATTAAAATTATAGACTGATCATTTCTTTGTCAATGGACAAATGTTCAAAATCATCAGATACTCTTTCCCCCCACTATATATATTGTTAATGTGAAAGGACAGCAAAGGTCTGAAAGAACAGGGTATAATTTTGTCCAGGCCCAGCTACTGACTTCCCCAAGCCTCGGCTCTGATATAGAAGAACATCCCAGGGGTGGAGTTACATGACCTACTATTATTTGAGAATGGACCACACTGGATGCCTTCACACAAAAAAATTTGCTAGTTTTCTTTCTTCTGACTATGGTGGCTGTCCTGATACCAAATACTGTGTCATTCACGCATGAAAAACTAAGATGATGACTCCAAAGTGTAATCATTACAGCACAGTAGTAGAACTTTTCCCATCAGATACGTATTGATGATGCTGATATCAGTTGCCATAATCTAGGACTCATTTTCTAGGTACGAGTCACAATCACTCTATAGGTGACTGTATTGTGGATCAAGCAGATTCATTAGCTGAACACAATCTACCAGAATATAAGGAAACTAATAAACAAAACCTTTTGTAAACTTAAGTAGGCTTCTTCCCTTTACTTACATTATTTATAAAATAATACATCAATCATTGCTGAGATTTTTTCTTTTTGCTAAATGCCATTAACAATGAATGAAAATACATGAATATGCAACAATATTTTTTGTGAGTGAATTTGGTATTCCATCCAAACTAACTTACTGTAAGAGCTCCTATATACGGTATATATATATATATATATATATATATATATATATATATATATATATATATATCCTGCAAACATATGTGAAAGCCCCAAGGTGGCGCTGCATCATTAAAAATATTGCTGACTTCCCATTAAAGGCCCATTGTGGTGATATATTTCTAATATACTCTTTTGAAGAACTGTACGTGAAAAAATGTGAATGTTTTTAGAATGGAAAATAAAATACTGCAAACTGTAATATATTGCCTTTTATATGTAACTGTGCATCTACCTTTTTGTTTTCTGCTATTCTTACTTCCTGAGGTGAGATAAGACTTTGAATACACAGGCAGTTTCTGTCTGCACACTGGGATTGTGACATTTACAACTGCCAGTGCATTCATTTGTTTTAAGGGAATCTTCATTACTTTGCAAGGACACACTTTCGTAAGAAATGGAATATGCATACATGTAGTCATTAATAATTTGCTTTAAAAGATAAAATAGAAAGGCTGGGTGTATGTATTTATTTTTTAGCACTTTATAAAAGCATTTTATCATTATCAAGTTTGGTATACCAAGAACCATATAGAAAAAAAAATTGACCACAGTGGTCATTTGAAGAGTAACTATTAGTGACACATTAACATAGTTTGTTAAATGACCATTAGACTTCAAGAAAAAAAGGCACTTATATGTAAAGTACATAAGAAAATAACAATATAAGCCATGGAAAAATAATACTTTTTTAACTCTCTTTTATGAGTAGAGGAATCTTTTTTGTGCTTGTTTCATCACTTTAGAGAGCTGAATCATAAGGGGTGCTTTCATCTGTCAACGGAGGGATGGTTTGGGAAGAAGATAACAGGAAAAGGTCAGAAGACTTTGTTAAATAACTGGATCTGACTGAAATTGCCATCAAACCCGTCCTACTTGCAACAGGAAATGCAAGCATTGCTTTCCAGAAATGTAAACACCCCTCTCATACACACAATTTACACTAACCTCTCATGGATGCTTCCTGGGTCCAGCAGATGCATCAAAATGTACTTGTTTTCTCTATTTACAAACTAGCTTAATTGCTTTTCCCTGCATAATTTTGCTCTTAGTCAGACTCAAACTTTCGTTCAGTTAAGGATAGTTACATGGAAATAGGCTCAAAACTTACCACCTTGGGCTCCTATTCTATTAGCTGCTCGCAAATGCCTCAAACTCACAAATTTAGCTGAATAATCTAAATGTTTAGATGGATCGTATTGACTCCAACTCGCAAATTCTGACCTCCAGGCTGAACTCATACGGCCTGCCTTTTTAAGTCTGATTTCAGGGGGCACAATCATATGATCTGACAATATTTAAGCAAGCACTTAATTTACTTCTTAGACGTTGTAAATAATAGTAAATGAGATTGTCATCATGATGTCAGTAAAACATGGAAGTTACGCGTAATCTGCAATCGGAGGCTAAGAATTAATTAGTGCCAATAAGTAATATTTGCTGATTGGGCATGCAATCAAGCCACCTAGCAATCTATAAAATACATTAGATCATCTGTTTTAGTCCATGTGGGTTTCATGATATGTATTAACCCCTTGAGTCCTGGGATCAATATTGCTCAGAAATAACATTTAAAAATAATATATTTTTATTGCATATTTGTGTGTTGGAGACGGTTGTGCAATTAATTATAATGTTTTCCATGCCTTCCCATGCTCTTAATGTACAGTATTGTGTGTTTAATTGCTGTTATATCTTTAAAAAAAGTGTTTGAAAAAGCCCTTGAGAGTCCAATCACATATAATAGTTGTGGGTATATGGGCCGTTGGTCACGCTTTGCGAGCCTCGTGAAGGCGAGCCATTGACAGGTGCAGCATGTGGGACTTAGGCTGCAATGAGTGCCAAAGGCGCTCATCGCACTGCAAGCCTCGTGAAATGGGGCAAGCAGTTGAGGTACGCTGGACTTATGCTGCAATGAGCGCCAAAGGCGCTCATTGCACTGTGAGCCTCACAAAGCAAGGCAAGCAGTTGAGGCACGCGGGACTCAGGTTGGGAAGAGCTCCAAAGGCGCTCATTGCACTGCGAGGTGAGCAGTTGAGACACGTGAGACTTAGGCTGCAATGAGCGCCCGAGGGCACTCATCGCGAGGCCAGTAGGACTTTGCGAGCGAACAGTTGAAATACGCGGGACTTAGCTGCAATGAATTCCCGACGGCCGCAAAATTACGCCCCGTATGACTTAGGACCTGAAGCACGTTGATGGGCTGAGGGGCTTGCCAAAATAAGACTTTAACAGCCGAGCCCCCGAAATGAAAATACCTGCAAGAACACACAAATATGCCTCAAATTAACTCACACCCTCACACACAGAAGATGGGGGAGAGTCAGGGAGCTTGTGAGTGAGGTTGCAAGGCATATTTTGCGTTTTTTTCACGATCGCAAACCGCCGAAGCAAGAAGAAAATGGCTGCTGAAAAAAACGTAAACAACACGAAAACGAGACAGAAGGACGTAAAAAGAGGCCGAAGGACGTAAATACAAGCCCTAAGCACTAAGACTTAACGCAAAACAGTAACACTTAATACAAGGCAGTAACACTTAAATCAAGCCAATAAGACTTAACCCTGGGCAGTAACACTTAATCCAAGGCACTAACTCTTAACCCAAGGTAGTACACGGGGGAAGAGGTTCCCAATAAGCCGCGAAAGTGCTCATTGCGAGCCACGCGATGAGTGCAAAAGATGCTCAGCGAGAAGCTCGTGATGAGCACCGAAGGGGCTCAGAGGGCTCATATCCTCGCATTATGTGACAAACAGCATTGCCAGGCTTACAATTTTACTCCCGTCATTTCAAGTTGCTAGTTTAGTAATATTTTTGACCGAAACTTGATATTTTTTTCAGTTGCGGGTCAAACTTTTATTTGCGATCTAGAGCTACGGGTCTAATAGAATACTTATTTTGTGTAACTTTAATTAGTTAGCTCTGGTAATATTCAAGCTGACCTAAAACCAATAGAGCCTGCTTTGAGTCTTTGGCCGGCCCGTAGTAATTGTGGGCGGGTAACTCATAATCGGATTGCGAGTAACCAATAGAATCTGTGACAATTTTAAGAGCAGTTTTATGCATTGGCCAATAGAATAGGGCCACTAGTGTCCTCTATATACTTAAAATATGGATTATTTTGATTTATGTACACTGCTTTTAGGTAGCCTTTTGAAATACTATCATATTATGTGCATGGAGCAATTAAGATTTGACTTATTTATACAGATTGAGATAGAAGCACTGCTGATGAGGTCTCAGTCTGAGGTAGGCTGAAGGTGAATTAGCTGCTTGGTGAGTTACTGGCAATGTATAACACATGCAGCCCTATTAAATTCAAAGCCCATAGCGACACTGGTACACCCGCAGAGGCTGCGGGCTTGAAATTCGACTGCGTTACAGAGCTATTAAATTAAATCAGGCCACAAGTTACGGGCCAGAGGCGCAAACTGGTAAACTATTTGTCGCACATTAGATGTGCGGCCATGAATATGATCAATTAGTCAAACACGTAGTTACGGGTTCAGACGGAGCCAATGGCAAAGGAGATCGTCATCATTCTGTCACTGAAAAATGGAGAATAGATTTCAAAGCTTCACGGGTTTCAATTACAAGTTTTGATTGGACCTGCATTCCAGAAATAATGCGATAATAAATCAGTATATAGGATATTCTAGTCCATGCAAGTTTCTTTATATGTATTAACACGTACCGGGATCGATATAACACGTAAATTACACATTATAAAAAGTATTTTTTATTGCAGATTTGCGAGCTTGAGAATGTTGTGCTATTAATTTTAATACCTAACATCACTTTCTCTTTAATTATGAGCACAGTAGTGTGTTGATATTTGCATTTACAGTGCTACGGATTGGACTTTAACCCCCTTGCAGGTCCTCTCTTGTACCCGTTGGCTTTTTTACTCCATTTGCGGGTTACAGAGTTAAACGCCAGTGGATTTGTTGCAATTTAATAGCATGATTGGAACGTAACAGTTAAGGGATTGACCGCAAAGGATTTGCAGCCGCAAAGTTCAAATTTCGTCGTCCCGTAGTTTTTTTTCATTCTTACCCCGCAATTCGTTAGCGGGTTGCTTTAAAGGGCCAATTTAATGGCCCTAAGGTTTGCGGGCTACGTTACAGGCTACGGTTTTACATGCTGAAGGAATTTAATAGGGATGTAAGCCTGAAAGTAGACTATAAGGTAAATACTTACCATGAAATGAGATGATGTTGGAATTAATGAGTAGACTATAAGGTAAATACTTACCATGAAATGAGATGATGTTGGAATTAATTAGTCGTCTTCCTGTACTGTACTTTTACATGATATAGAGAGGCAGGAAAGCTTGGGTCTCAATTTGTATAAATATAGAGCAAACACAGATAAGTGAGTCCTATTTAAGATTGTTATCTTTAGTATGTTTTTAAGTTCACTAACCGATTTAGTAATCAGATAAAATTATATGATATAAGCAATTTCTTAATATCAGTTATTTTTCATGCAAAAAAATTAATATATCTTGAAAATAAATCTTGAAAATAATGGTTGGGATTGCTATAGCTCTTTAAATGGCCACTGTAGTATAGCTTATGTAACTAACTATAAAAAAATAGCATCTGTGTAAGACATGAGCATAAAAGCATTTTGAGAGAGAATCTTAATTTTTGAATATTCTGTGTATATATAGTTCCATCTTGTCTGGCGTTAGCACTTTCTGACAGCTAATAGCCTACAGCTTCTGATAACCTTATTTTATGAGTGGAGGTGGGGTGGAGGAGAAGTCCTGCTCCTGGAGAAATAATAGTATTAATAATACATTTAAATAGCATTTTTCTCCCAGAAGGGAGTCAAATCACTTACGAGAAGAAGGAAAAAAGAGAGGGGCTGTAACTTATTGGAAGACCTGGGTGCAGAGCATGGTCTTTAGATTCTTTTTGAAAATGTCCAAATTAGGGGGCTCTCTTATTGAGAGTGGTAGAGAGTTCCATAATCTTGGCTGTCAGCTATCTCACACACGCAACCAAAGTATCATTGATGCTTCCAGTTGAGATATATAAATTATTTTTTTCGAATTGAAAAAACTTTATGACCTCTCCCGTACCTAAGCATTGTCTTAGTAAGAGTCAGACTTTTTTAAACATATATTTTTTCATCATAGTTCTAAAAGATTAAGTAGATTTGGAGGTAAGTGCGGCATATGGCTATAATGGCAGCAATATAAAGGGCGAATTGTTTTTGAAAATAGCAGAATTTGTGAGTGATTGAAGGAGAGGGCAAAGTCTAAGAACATAAAGGCAGCTGCTTGAGTGCTTGGCAAGATTATATGATTGCTAATCGTGCAAGAGATTCTGGTGTGAAAGTTGTGGTGGCAGGGAGGAAAGCGAAGAGCTCTGTGTTTTACATACTGAGATTCAGGTGATAGTCTTTAAGAGACATCTGATAGTGTTTGTATGACACAACTTGGTAGGGGTGTCCGTAAAAAAGTGATAAAACAAACAAATAAAAAGTGGATCCAAATAGGTGCTTGCATACACTAAATCTAAATAACAGGGTGTAATGATAATATAAAGATGCTAGTTAGGGTTAAATAGGTCCAGTTCGGGTTATTAGGTTGTTAGGGTTTATTGGGTCCAGTTAGGTTTTATTAAATCCAGTTAGGGTTAAATAGGTCCAGTTAGGGTTAAATAAGTCCAGTTAGGGTTTTAGGTCCAGTTAGCGTTTATTGGGTCCAGTTAGGGTTAAATTGTTCCAGTTAGGGTTTATTGGGTCCAGTTAGGGTTCATTGGGTCCAGATAGTGTTAAATAGGTCCAGTTAGGGTTACAAAGGACTAGGTAGGGATAACTTGGTCTAGATAGGGTTAAGTGGTTAGTTATAGGGTTAATTAAGTATGGTGAGGGTTAAATAGGGTTTAGTTACTTAGAGGGGGTTCATTAATTATTTAGAGGAGGGGTTCATTATTAGAGGGATTAATTACTTAGAGGGGGTTAATTAGTTAGTGGGGTGTTCATTTAGATTTTTTAGTTAATTGGGGTGGATAATAGTGTAGTGTAGGGCAGTGCTTAGACTTAGTGTAGTGTCATGAGGGTCCTAGAGGACCCTCATGGCACTTATAGTGTTAATGCGAGGGTACGTTATTCTCCCATAAGGGTCTATATATTAATTGTAGCACAGGTCATTTAAGGACCTTTAAGGTCCTTTAAGGACCTGAAGTGGGAAATTTGGAATGCTGCGGGGGTCCCGATTGGGCCCCGCATAGCAAGGGTTAATGTGGTGACCCTTTGGGGATCCTGATGGAGACCCCGCAGCATAGGGGGGGTTAATGTTAGGTGCCGCAGGGGTACTTACAAAATTCGATTTTTTAAATGCTGCGGGGGTCCCAATTGGGACCCCTGCATCATGGGGTTAGTTTTGATGGTTTGCGGGTCTGATCGCATATGTAGCCAGAATCGATGCGATTAGCTGTTTGTGACTGGGGTTACAAGCTTGAAGGATTGATCATATTCAGGCCCGCAAATGCTACTGCCGATGACTGGGTTTCCGATTCTTGAGCTTGCCCATAACTTGCGACCGCGGCCAATTGAATGGCATAGTAAAAGTAGAGCAACGGGAGGACGCAACTCGATCGTAGCCATTTGCCTACTTGCGATTGAGTTATGGCCCCGAATTGAATGAGGCTGATAGTTAGTAACATCATAAGTTGAAAGGAGTCTTGTACGAGTTGATATTAATGTGTAGGTGTATTATAAAGTAACCACAAGTTGCTTTCTAATATTTCTACTCTATTTAGGGACAGAGCTGCTGGAGGCACAGTACATTAAAACACCTGGATCCCAATTTGGTTGTTAAACCCAGAACTTACAGCCTCACTAAGCCAAATTGCTATTCAATTGCTACAATTCCCCAAGCCCGCAAATGTTTTCACTCCCATAAATGGCAAATGTAGGAGAAAATCCAACGAGTACTAGAGAGGACCCGCAAGGGAGTTTAACACCTGTCCGTAGCACTGTAAACGCAAATAAAAAAACAATACTGCACTATAAATGACAGGGAAAGCGATGAAAGACAATGTAATTAATTGCACAACAGTCTCAATCTCGCAAATTGGCAATCAAAAATTATTATTTTTTATGTGTCATTTCAGGGTTATATCGATCTCGAGAATCAATGAGTTGATACATATCAGGCCACCCACATGGAATAGAACAGTATTGCCATTCATTTTGATTATCTTGTATTTTGAGGTTTTGTAAATCCGATTGCATATTGGACCCCTAAACGCTAATTGATTGACATGTCTCATTTTCTATTGGCTGTTTCGAAATGGGTGGTTACGGCCTTGCTTAATTGATCATGTTCCCTTACAGAACTGTTACGTACGAGTGCATGGTTTACGGTTTACATCCCGTAACTTGCGGGTTTGTTCAATTAAATAGCACCAGTATTGTAGCAGAGTTCAAGCCCGCAGCACGCCAGCAGATATACGGCCTGTATACCGTGAGATGCAGGCATCTATTTGAATTTGGCTCCTGGTCCACTACAGGGTAAGGGCCTGCTGCTACAGGCAGTACCCTGGGTAAATAGGGATAGAAAATTATTTTATTTGCTGTATTATACTTTTTAATCCATGGGTACCTACCTTGCGTATATGTATATAAGAGAATATGGTCTGTAGACCCAACTACTCACTATATTCTATAGTATGATTTGTATTACATTTTCATTAATGTATGTAAAACTAGACATTATTGAAAAAATAGTCAGTATTTGTACTTTCTATTTGCAATCTGTAGGTATATAACCCTTTTTTGGTTATTTTTTTGCTACACAATGAAAATGTTTGTTTAATCTTGTTAAAATTGATAAAGGTATTAAAAGGAACTATTTTTCAGATAAAGCAGAACACTAGAAGTCTTAATTTGTATGGTTGGTAGAAGATGTGTGGGTATTTTGCAGATGCACTACATTATCGAAATGGAAGTGAATAAGTGGAATAGCCATCCAGTGGATGTGTTGAGGATAAAAATGTATCTGATGTGCATAAGACTATGTTGAAGATTAATTATTTGAGTGTAAGTAGAATTGGGCAACATGTATGGGATGTTTGTTTCTACAAGTTATGCAAACTCACAATTGCTGGTGATGTTTGTAAGCGGCTCTTCCAAACCACATTTATCTACACAGTGTGTAACACATGTAGACTATGTGTAAACATCGACTGAGCTCTGTGTAACCCTTCTAGATCTTCTCTTTAAGCTCATTGTAAACATGGACAGAGGTATGTATAACACAACCAAGACTATGGGTAACATGATCACACTCTATGGTAAATCTGCATCTAGACAGCTAGAAATGCATTTGTAATATTTGTGCTATTTTTTTTATTAGTGTGAGGGTTTGTTGTGCTAAGTTAAATATTTCCTGTGTCTCTTTAAAACTGGGAGAAATGTGGATTGTAATCTGATTTATAGGTGGTTATGTGTACCTTACTTGCATTGTAAAGTAGAGAAAAAATGACACTCTTGATTGTTGTCTGTGTTATGCCCACTAAAAATTCTCTTATTTATATATTATGCATATCTTTATGACACACTATATATTAAACAAATTAAATAGGACCAGTAAGAGAGAGTATCATAAGTAGCTATGGATACAGATGAATACATGAAAAGACAAAGGCTACTCATAAACTGATATTCACTCTGATCAGATACAAAGGGAAATAGACAAATTCTGACACATATTCTTAATGAGATATCAAATTAACTATACATTTAAAACAAACCTTTATTATATTCTCAATAAAAGTATTATGTATTATTCAAAAAAGTATTATTCAAAAAAGCTCAATAAAACAAGAGCAAGTGTTATTACACCAATCTTTATTTACAATAAGTCAATTTATGCTTAGAGCTGTGTTTCAATTGTTATTGCTAGTTCATTTGCCACAGAGATGAATCAATATGAACAGTCCAATATAATGTGCTTTTGTAAACAATGTATCACTTAGGGCCCTAATAATTCCATTACATTTGCAGGAGTTACAGAGTGATTCAATTAGAAAAGGCCGCAACGACATGGCTGAAATCCAAATCCGTAAACCATGCTTCCGCACGTAACATTTCCGGGCGTGAACATGATAAATTATGGGTTTAGCTACTAAAAGAGACCGTCATCATTACGTCACTATTACATGGAGGGTAAATGTCAATCACTTATGGTTTTGAAGTCCGAATGTCGATCGGACCTACATTAAAGAAATAATGCAATGTGAAAAAATCAATAAATATAATATTCTAGTCCATGCGAGTTCTATTATATGTATTTACACATTGATTGGCGGGATTGATAGAACATGGAAATACAAAAACATTAAAAAAATATTTTTTATTGCAGATTTGTGTGCTTGAGAATTTTGTGCTATTAAGTTTAATACCTTTTATCACTTTCCTTGTGATTTAAAATACAGTAGTGTGTTTATATGTGCTTCTACAGTGCTCTAACTCCTTGTGGGTCCTCTCTAGTACACATAGGATTTTGGGGTACATTTGCCATTTACGGGTGTGAATGCAATTGTGGGCTTGAAGATTAATATAGTGAGATGTGACTGTAAAATCAAAGGTTTAGCTGTGACGGAGTTCAGATTTTGGCAACTGCTGTTGTTTTTCAGCCTGTAACCCGCAGATTGTTTAGGGTAGCTAAAAAAGGAGAAATTTAATAGCCAACTTTTGCGGGTTTCAGGAACTACAATTTGGCAAATCTAATAAGGCTCTTAGACTCCAAGGGGAGTGACAATCCAAATTAATTTTTTTATTGGTTATGTTCCACACAGAGGTCCCAAAAATATTAGTCAATTTTGGTCAAGTTTCAATCATCCTTGAATAGTGTATAGTGAGAATGGTAGAAAATTCAAAAGAAATAAGTATGTCTGTTCCAAGAAAGTTGTCCGAGTCCACACTGAGAATAAGATACATTTCTTATAATCTCAGACTATTCATTTTATATTTGGACTGATATATATTACCTAAAGGAACGTATAATACATAACATTCACTATTTTATTGTTTCATTCAATACTTAGAATCTTGACAAATATTAGTCAACACTGATATATAGTATGGTTGGGTCTAAAATATTTCTATATAGCCCATCACATATAATAGTTGTCAAACTGCAAATCGTAGTCACGCTTTGCGAGCTCACAAAGCGAGCACGCAAGAACTGCGTCCCTCGCAAAACGAGGTACGCAGTTTGGTTCGCAAATGCGGACCCTCGCAAAGCGAGGCTCCGCAATTGCGGAGGTGGAGGCTCCCACGTCGCCTGCAATGAGCTGAAGGCTCATTGCAGGCCGCAAATGCAGCCCCTCGCGGAGCGAGGGGCTGCATTTGCGGAGGTGGAGGCTATACGGCGCCTCACACTCGGTTACAAACACCCACACAAGCGGCATCTAACACGCAATCACTAAATACGGACTTACACACAAAAATACGAACTGCGGGACTTAGAACACAAAATTTACGGACTTAGCCTAAACACATACAAATTAACCGCCATTTTACAACACTAACTTACACAATGCGGAAGTACACAGCTACACTAAAGGCTTTCCCTCGCACACGCAGCCTATTTACACTACACACTGCACACATTGCTGACACTTACACCTCAGCTCCACAACAGAGCAAACCGACATTGTATGCTGCAGGAACATATTAAAATATTAAAAATCAAAATTCATGAGATCATTGTGCTGATGTTTAGGGGATCAAACAGTATGATTGGATGATCCTTAGACAGTATTAAGGAGAAGGGCACAAGTATATATTGTTGATATTGCAGGCAGTATCAGCCGCCTCCGCTCAATTAACTAAAACTGAAATGTATCCCAGGGTCTTATTCACCACATCAGAGTCCTAGGTCTGATAGATTTTCACTAACAACGGAATCTTAAGTCACTTGTCTAGTTATTCCAATGTTATCAATTTCCAAAGCTGGTAACTCGGTCATTCATACTCCTTATTGTACGGAGGATATGTGTCTACAATTCCTTAGGAAACTGTGCAAATTGTATTACAAGGACCTAAGGCAATAGTCCTATTAACTCTCACTTGGCAGAAAACATATAATTGTCATTAAGTGATCAAAGTCCCTCTTCCTTTTAATATCGGTTTTGCTAAGGATTCATTGCTCAGATATATTGATCTTAGTTGTTAAGAATACTCAATATTTATTACTGAGAACGCATGGTCAGATTAACTATTTATGTCCATGCACCCTATGTTCATGTATAAGGGGTTAAAATGTATATAGTGTTAATTTATAACATTGAAACAGACCCTATGTAGGAATAAGGAATGTTTTATTAGGACATATAGATTCCTTTTTAACCCCTCTAGTCATCCAAAGTACTGTTTTTTTATATAACTAGTAAGCAGTCTTGTTATCAAACACAATCTATTTTAAAGCTTAGAAGGCAGTTGCACCATTTTGGCATAGATTCTCATATATTAGAGTAGTGAATGATTGTTAACCCAAACTCCTTGCAATATAAAAACTGCCAAATTTAATGGAAATTAATTCTAATTATTCCCTTGGAAACACAATAGTAATTTTGACTGCCTTTGTTTTTCATGAAAAGCTCTGTTTTATATTATGACAACTTGAGGCTCTAACACCCTGAAGCTTTGATGACTGACATCATCACTAATGGTCCAACTTGTGTTTCAGCTATTGCTTCTGCTGAGGCCCTTACTTGTATTGGTAGAATGTTACCTGATACAGAGATTTACTAAGCATTTATTCATAGTCATTCATAGCTCCTAAACAGGTTAATAATTATTATTTTTTTGCTTTTAATGTAACTGATGGCAGGAGAACACAACACTATAGTCTAAGGACAGTGACTAGTAGTTACCAAAGTTGCACCGCAAGTCTCACCCAACAATTTGAGATACATTTTTTGTTAAAAGTGCCCCCTCTCCTTTGGGTTTGATACTGGCCATTTGTGTACATACGCTCAGTAAACCAGGATCTCAGACATTTTTTTCTACAACAATAATGTTTAAGGTTAGTTATATCTATATCTCGCTTGGTTTGGAAACCCTTTGTAGATTGCTGCTGTACTGATAAACTGTGTAGATAAAATGAATATTAATCTTAATCAATATGTCATTACTGGTCGCCATAACACTAGGGTGGCATTATACTAAATTAATGTTGTAACTGTCAGCTTCATACAACAGACAATTCATTTATGCATGACTTTGTTTATTTAAGTTTGTGAAATATAGAAAATATGTTCCATTTCTGTTATATTATAAATAAATGCAGTGGACTACAAGGCCATAAATAATGCTTAGAACAGTTTGATATACATTCTTCCAATAAAATACTTTGAACAATCAAGTCTGGATTACTATCAATCATTGTGAAAAGTAGAGGCCTCTGTTGTATTAAGTAATATGTCTAACTTGAATATTGAATGAATATTACAAATATTTCGTGTTTTACAGATATGTTGTTACTAATGTATTAACCCACTGTCAAAATGACAGGTAAGTGTATTTAAATAATATGAAAGCATTTTATGTGCCCCCCTTTTGTCTAAATTTGCAAAATTATACTTTTGTGTTTGATCAGTTTCCTCCAGCCTCTTTTTTCAACAAATATAAGTAATGTCTAAATTACATTTTAATTTATTATCACTGGTGATAAAGCATAAATGTATAAAATATTACTCCTGAATGTGGAAACTCAGCCACTACAGCAACATTTTTATAATCCAACTAAAGCCAAAGTCATCAACACCATTATCTGAGTTATACTACACGAGCAGTATATGTCCAAAGGGTGGGAGAAACATGGATCTCGTAGGAGAACAGGTGAGAGGTATCACTGTTTTGTTTTGCCATGTTATCATGTTGTTGTGATCTGTGTATAAAAGATTTGCATATTTTTGGCTTCACATATTATCTTCACAAAATACAGCCTTTTAAGGTGTATCTAAGTTTTCCTGTTTTTCACTTTTTCTAATCTAACACATGCATTTTTCACACCTCCAGAGCTGCTTACATAGGCACAGTGTACCTACTAATAGAAACACTGCATTGGGATATGGTTTTTAACCCTATTCTGACCTTGAAGCCAACAGCAGTGTGGTGCAGAGATCGACAGAGCAATGCCTGACTCCTCCTTGTTTTTTGTGCAGAGGACAAGGAAAATCTCAGAATCAATTGCTTGCAAACTCAAAAGATTTAGAAAACTTTAGGGCAAGTTTAGTAATGTTTATTTTGTTTTTTATGCAAATAATGTTTTCATATACTACTGATTCTCCACTGCCAGGTGCAGTCATAATCCATGAAAGTTAAATAAGCTTTTAAATCCAGTAGACATTTCTATCTAAATTATATTAAGGGCATAGTTACTTGTATTGGTCAAACTTTTTTCTATATGGCGTTTTGAATAATTAAACTTCATAATGTGCAAAAAAACAACCTTTACATTATTCACTTTTACAGTAATTTCCGCTACCCCGATGAGCGCTGATTTGCGATAGTGCTCTTTCCACTCCCAGTCCCTGCAAAGCGATAAATCTCATTATAAATTGCATTGTAGGCATTTAAATCCCCTCTTAGCACACTGTTCAGCGCTATGGCGATACAATGCCCTGTTTCGCGTGGTTGTCATATAGCGCTCCTGCATGCAGGAATGCATATACAGAGCTAAACGGGGTATTCCTGTATATGCATTTATTCTTTAGTGTAGGGTTCCAGTTTCTTTACTGAGCCTGTTTCTCACAGGTTCATGGACAGTCGGACACAACTGAACAGCTAAAAAACAACAATGTGCATAAATGTAACCAGCACAGTCAAGAAAATCCTGATATTGTTATGATTAAAATAACACACTGTTGTGTCAATAATACATATATATGTGCATAGGTGGTACCGAGCACAGTCAAGAAAATCCTGACATTGTTAAGAATAACATAACACACTGATATTAAGTCCCATAAATTTGATATTTTGACTGTGAAGTGCAAATTGTATGAGAACAAAACAACAATAGATGAGGAAAACACATTTTTTTCTGACACTACTTTTATAGACCCAAAATTTCAAATCACTCAGTTATACAAATTTGTATATTTTTTATTCAAATTTGTCCTTACCGTTTTTGTCTTCCCACATATCCAAGCTAACTTGCATATCCCTAAAAGTAGGCAGTCGATCTATAATTTTAGTTTGGATATTCAAATGCAATTACCCCACACTGGAAATAATGCAGAACACGCAGGTGTAATAATGTGTAAATTCATTATTTACTGCATGGTGGATCACTGTAAATGGCTGCAGAGATTGCTACTTGTGTATGTGACTATGGTAGTTTGGTAATGCTGTATATGAAGTTGGCAGTAACACAGAACATTTGCATATGTTTAGTTCTGATTAAAAATAAATGTACAGATGTGCTCTGTTGTTATACTCGAGTACAGCATGCACACTGCAGTATTAGAAATACTACTATATCCCACTCTTGTAGACTAACCAAGTGTCCTTGTATTTATATTATTATATAACAATCTAGATATATGTACACCATGGGTAAATTAGGTTTTATTCTGCCCTAGGCACGTTTAAACATATGTGCAACCACTACCCACACCCTGAGTTACTGCTACTTCTATAGAAATGGTACCACAAATTAGCATTTCTGTGCCTAGAAAAAAACATTATTTAATGGTACTGCACAAGCATATTCAGGCAGCCTGTTGCCCCCGGAAAATATTATTTTTGCTTACCGAGAGGTGCCACAGGAGTATAAAGGGTTTTCTCCCTTTGAACTTCTGTATGGCAGTCAGATCAGGGGCCCCTTGAACGTGGTCAGAGAGACGTGGGAGGTGGAGCAGCACCGGGTGCCAGTGACCTCATATGTCCTGGCTTTTTAGGAAAGACTGGCCATGGTAACTGGACCGGTAAGGAAACACATGCAGAAAGCCCAAGCTAAAGCCAATCAGTAGTATGACAGGGTTACTAAATATAAAGAGTTGGAGGTGGGACAAGAATTACTGGTGTTAGTTCCTTATCCCCAAGACAAGCTCCAGGCAGTTCGGGAGTAAGCAAGAAATTAAACCCTCATACTTATGTAGTGGTCATAGAGGATGACTGGAAAATCACTAGGGAAGCCCATTTTTATTTTTTTTTATTTTTTATTTTAACAAATATTTTACATCAACAGAAAAAAATAATAAACATACAGTACACAAAAACAAACATAGAAATAACAAACAAAACATTGTACCAACGCTATTCTCCAAAAGTAGAACGGTTTTCTAGATTATATAATACAGTGAAAAGGTACAATGTACATACTGGCATTCGCTCAGATTCGAGGCAGATAACATGTTTAAACACATTGGCCCATGAGGAGAATTAGGTCCGAATGAAGTTACACCTGAGAAATAGTAGGGTAAGTACTATTTCCCCCTGCCCTCTGGCTAAAATGTACTATGTTTGATGTAGTTGTCCCATTTATTTTTTGCATTAGCCAGACTATAAGCGTTGAGAGTTAGGTCTCTGTTATAACAAATAGTGTTGATTAACTCTCTAATTGTAGGGATATCTGGGGTTTTCCGGTATTTTACTAACAACCATTTGGCCCCCAAGAGTACATGTGAAACCAAGTTCCTTTCCACTGGGGAGAGAAACTCCAACCCCCTGTGGAGGACTGCCACTTGAGGGGTACAAGGAATATGTTTATCTAAAACTCTAGCTAGAAGTTGACAAATTTCTAACCACATATCTGAGATCTTTTTACACTTCCACCAGACATGGTAGTCATTTCCTAGAAAACCGCACTGTTTCCAGCAAAGGGCATCCCCTTTTGTATTACATTTTGACATTCTAACTGGGGTTGAATGCCATCTGTGTAAGATTTTAAAAAAGAGTTCCAGATAAGCTGGATTTATGGCGGATTTCTTAATCAACATTATAATATCCCTCCAATTGTCTTCATCAAGAGCCATATTAAGATCTAGTTCCCAGCCTATGATTCCCTTACTTTTAATAAACGGAGTAATCTCGCTTAAAATCTTATTGCAGTTTGAAATAATATAATGATTCCTTCTCTTTATAATTAGTTCTTCTATTTTAGTAGGTGAATTTATTTCTAGGGTTTTAAATCCCCAAGACTTTAAAGCTTGTTTTAAGCTTTCGTAATTTAGCCATGAGAGTTTTTCCAGGTTATATTTTTTCATTAACTCTGAATATGTCAGAAGATTGTTATTGTAATATAATTCTGATACCAAGGAAATGCCTTAGGGAAACCCATATTAACCTTTTCAAAAGTGTATCACAGAAGGCCACAAAATTTGCTAGCCATTTGCCTGCCCATAGGAAGTTACCCAGAATAGGGTGTGTTGCCAGATATGTTAGCTATAAGTTGACAAGGAGACCATGGAGGTGGGAATAGAGCAGAAAGATCACCTAGATGGAGCCCAGAGGCTCCAGTTAACTGATACCATTGAACCCTATCAAGCTCTGTTTACCACTAGTGCGGGTTGTACCCCCTTGGCTGTACATGAAGTCCTCATAGAAGGATGCCCTCCCCGAAAGCAACCCTCCTATAGAGTTTATGAGTCAGTGAGGGCCTGTATATATGCTGAGTTGCAAAAACTGTTGCAGCTAGGGGTTATTGAACAATTTAGTACCACATGGGCATCCCCAATAGTATTGGTACCAAAAAAGGTGGAACAACTTGTTTCTGTGTGGACTATCGTAAGCTTAATGATACAAAAAACTATGATTATCCTATTCCTCGCATGGATGAGTTGTTGGACTGTCTGGGTACAGCTAAGTACCGAACCACTTTGGATCTCTCCAAGTGGTACTGGCAGATTCTGCTTGAAGAGACAGCTAGGGAGAAGTCAGCCTTCAACACTTCATTTGGGCTATACCAATTCAAGGTGATGCCTTGTGGGATGAAGAATGCCCCTTCCACCTTTCAGAGATTAGTGGCCAAATTGTTACAGGGACATCAGAGATTTGCCCAGGCTTACTTAGATGATTTTGCTATATTCAGACAAACTTGGGAGGAGCACCACCAGCACATCAGTGTTATCCTAGAAACTATTCAAGGGGGGACCTGACCATTTGCCCCGATAAGTGTTAGTGGGCAAGGGCAGAAGGACAATGGGTGGTGACTGGACCAGAGCCAGCCAAAGTAGAGGGGATAGCTGCATGGCCCATTCATTAAACTAATAAGCAGGTGATGTTTTTCTGGGGTATTACTGTAGATTAATTCCTCTTTACAGTGGCATGACCAAGCCCCTGATGGATCTGACCAAGGAAAAGTTGCCTAGGATTCCAAGCCCTCAAGGACTGCTATGACTTTCTCACTGGTCTTTCCAGATTCCAACCGACCCTTTCTGGTCCAGACAGATGCCTCTACATTTAGGCTGGGTGTAGTACTTATCCAGAAGGATGAGCAAGGATAGGAGTACCCCATAGCCTATCCAGGGATGTTGCATAGGCAGCAATAGAGAAGGAGTGCTTGACTGTGTTATTGGCCCTGAAAAAACTTTAGCACTATTTATATGGCAGGGGGTTCACTGTAATCACAGATCACAATCTCTTGTTTTGGCTGTCCAGGGTTATAGGTGTCAATGGTAGACTGTTAAGATGGAGCCTACCCCTTCAAACCTTCAATTTTTCAGTACAACATTGAATTCGCAAGGTCCATCAAAACGCAGATGGGCTATCCAGGCAAGAGGACAAGTAAGAGTCGGGTAGCTGTCATCCAACAGGATCTCTTCCCAGGCTAAACTATGAGAAATACACCTCTATGAGAAATTCACCATCTGTTATGATCTGCGTCTTCAAGCTCATTGAAGATACATATTTAAACAGAGGGTGTATTAAGAAGGTTTACTTTCTCCTAAAAATTTAAAAAAAAAATACACCCTCCACTAAAGCAGGAGTATTTAAAATGGGGTATTTTAAAAGGTGTGGCCGCATCAATAAATAAGATGTTACATAGCAGTATATAAAACTGAGGGAGCTGCTCTTGCAAATATACAGCTTCACACAACTTAGGGCTTAGGACTAGTTTTACACTAGTTTTCACAAACTATCCTGTCTGTCTGCTAATTATTTCAAAATTAAAAATGACCAATGAAAAAAAAAATGTAAATGCCTAACTCCCATTCAGAGCCTATCTCACTTTTTCTCACTAATCTTTGACATTATAAGATTTTGAACATATAATATTTGCCCTAAAATTTAAGACAATGTAAGACAATGGATTGTAACAGATGGGCTGGGCTTGTATGTGATCATTAGTACCTTTCCAAGCAGCTCTAACATTCTGATTGTCTGATATGTGAAACCATGTTCCACTGCACAAATGCTGTATTCTTCCCTCACCACTAGAATATTTAGCCTTGATTTACCACTTTATCAAACATTTAATTTTACTATTTTTGAAATGCACCAAATAAAGGAGGTACGTGCACAGTGCTGCCATTTCAAAGACTAAAGGGTTGCATATGCACCCCCTTTTGCGAAATGGGTTGGCCATTATAGATGGGAGCTCTGTGGAGAAGTTTCAAAAGAGTCAAAGGATTCCAGCAAATATGTTTGCATTTTTTAAAACTGTGAATCGTTGGACTTTCACTTTTACTTATGAGTGAATGCTCCCCAATATGTTGATAGAAATGAATAAAAATATAAGAATATGTCTGTCATTCAAAATATACAGTATAACACCAGTACACTCCTCACAGAAACAGGCAAATAAGCAGGGGCGGCTGGTGCATACGGGCAAATGTGCAAGCGACAACCCCCCCCCCCCCCCCCCCCCCCCCCCCAAAAAATGATCCATCACTATAAGATTGAAATTTACATTAATATAAAGAATACACTTAAAATGTATATAAAGAATACACTTTAATTATATCTGTATCAGCTTTCATGTCTTCTTTCATATGATTTTGTTAAAAATATGCATCTATCACTTTAAATGAACCCTTTGTGTGTCTTCCCCCTTGCTTGGTGTCTTTCCCTAGTGCTGCAGTGCTGTCCCGCTCATCCTGGGTGAATCTACATTCACTATGCTAGTAATTGTATCAATTTTCCAGACTGGCAGCTGCAGCATCAACCAATCAGAATGAAGCAGCTGTATAATGTGGTTAGGGATGTTCACTTGAACGCTCACGAGCCACTTAGGATACAGGAGGTCTCTCTTTCTTTTCCTCCCTCCTCTTTATTCCCTCCCTCTCTTCCTCCCCCTATCACACCCCTGTGTCTCTTTCCCCTCTCCCTCCTCTGTTTCTCTTTTTCCCCTCTCTCACACCTGTGTCTCTTTTCCCTCTCCCTCCTCTGTGTCTCTTTCCCCCTCTCTCCCTCCCCTGTGTCTCTTTGCCCCTCTCTCCCTCGCCCTCTTCAGCCAGACCCACCCAAGGGCCTCTACAGCCGGGCCCACCCGCGGCCCTCTCCAGCTGGGCCCAACCGGGTGGGCCTCTTCATGTGGGTGGAGGGGGGGAGATCGAGAGAGAGAGGAGGGGGGAGATAGAGAGAGAGGAGGGGAGAGAGAGAGAGAGAGAGAGAGATAGAGGAGAAGGGAAATAGAGAGAGAGGACGGGGAGATAGAGAGAAAGAGGAGGGGAGATAGAGAGAGGAGGGGGAGATAGAGTGAGGAGGGGGAGAGAGAGAAAGGAGGGGGAGATAGAGATAGAGGTGTGGAGACAGAGAGAGGAAGGGGGATATAGAGATAGAGAGGAGGGGGAGATAGAGAGAGAGAAGGGGGATAGAGAGAGAGGAGGGGGAGAGAGAGAGATAGAAAGTGAGGGGTAGAGAGAGGGGGATAGAGTGAAGGAGGGGTATAGAGAGAGAGGGGGGATAGAGATAGAGGGGAAATAGAGAGAGAGGAGAGGAGGGGATAGAGAGAGAGGAGAGATGGGGGAGGGGGAAATAGAGAGAGAGAGGAGGGAGAGATACAAGGAGAGAGGGATAGAGAGAGAGAGGAGGGGAAGAAAGAGAGAGAGAGGAGGGCGAGATACAGAAAGAGAGGTGGGTAGATAGAGGAAGTGAGGGGTAGAGAGAGGGTGATAGAGAGAGGGGGTAGAGAGAGAGGAGGGGGGATAGAGAGAGAGGAGGGGAGATAGAGAGAGAGAGAGGGGGTAGAGAGAGGGGGATAGTGAGACAGGGATAGAGAGAGAGAAAGGGAGAGATAGGCAGGGATAGAGGGAAGAAGAGAGAACAAATAGATAGGGAGAGAGAGGGGCATAGATAGAGAGTTAGAGAGAGAGTGAAAGAGAAGGAGATAGAGAGAGAGAAAGGGAGAGATGAAGAGATAGTTTGGGGCAGAGGGATTATAGAGAGGGAACAATAGATAGGGAGAGAGAGGGTTAGGGAGAGAGAAATATAGAGAGGAGGAGAGAGACATAAGGAGAGGTATAGAGGGAGGTAGAGAGATAGGGAGAGGGAGATATGGAAAATAGATAGGGAGGTAGATAGGGAGGGGGAGAAAGATAAGGAGGAAAGGGGAGAAAGAGAGAGATAGGGAGAGGGATGGAGAGAGAGATCAGGAGGGGAGGGAGAGAGATAGGGATGGAAGGAGAGAGAGATAGGGAGAGAGAGGGGTAGGAATGGAGAGAGAGATAGGGAGAGGGATGGGGATAGGGAAAGAGGGATATAGGGAGAGGGATAGGTGGGGGATAGGGAGGGAGAGAGTTAGGGAGGGAGAGAGAGATAGGGAGAGGGAGGGGGGATAGGGAAAGAGGGATATAGAAAGAGGGATAGGGGGAGAGAGAAAGGGAGGGAGGAGAAAGATAGGGAGGGAGAGAGATTGGGAAGGGGAGGAAGATATTAATTGCCGTATATACTGGAGTATAAGCCGACCCAAGTATAAGCTGAGGCACCTATTTTATCACAAAATACTGGGAAAAAATAGTGACTCGGGTATAAGCCAAGGGTGGGAAATGTGCTGCCCCCTGTGTCCCTCTTGTGCCCTCTGTGTCCCCCTCTTGTGTGCCCTTTGTGCCCTTTTGTTGTGTGTCCCCTCTCTCTCCCCTGTGTATCTTCCCCCCTCTCCCTCCCATGTCTCTCTCCCCCTCTCCCTCCCCTGTGTCTCTTCTCCTCCTCTCCCTTCCCCTGTGTCTCTTCCCCCCCTCTCCCTTACCTGTGTCTCTTCCCCATCTCCATTTCCTGTGTCTCCCCCCTCCTCAACCTCCCTCCTCAACCCCACTTCTTAACCCCCTCCTCAACCCCCTCCTCATCCTCAACCTCCCTCCTCAACCCTCCTCCTCCCTCCTCAACCCCCCTCCTCATCCTCCCTCCTCAACCTCCCTCCTCAACCTCAACCCCCCATCCTCATCCTCAACCCCCCCATCCTCATCCTCAAGCCCCACCTCCTCAACCCCTCCTCATGCTAATCCGCCCATCCTCAACACCCCTCCTCATCCTCAACCCCCCTTCTAAACCCCCCTCCTCATCCTCAACCTCCCTCCTCAACCCTCATCCTCCCTCCCTTAACCTCCCTCCTCAACCTCCCTCCTCAACCTCCCTCCTCAACCTCCCTCCTCAACCCCCCTCCTCAACCTCCCTCCTTAACCCCCCTCCTCAACCTTAACCGCCCTCCTCAACCCCCATCCTCATCCTCAACCCCCCATCCTCATCCTCAACCCCCCTCCTCATCCTAAACCCCCTCCTCACTTTACCCTTCTAATTACCTCCCCCTCTCCCTTTCCCCTCACTTACCTTCCTCCGCTCCTCCGCGCTCCTTCTGGCTGCGTCGGGACCCGGCCAATGCTAATGACGTGACGCGCATGTGACGTTAAAGAGAGACACGGGGGTTAAAGAGAGACACGGGGGGGGGGGGAGAAACACGGGGTAGTGACTCGAGTATAAGCAGAGGGGGCCCTTTTCAGCCTTAAAAAAACGTCTGAAAAACTCTACTTATACTCGAGTACAGTGGATATAAAATCTGTGGGGTGATCTGAAGAGGGCTGTGCACAGGAGATGCCCTCGCAGTCTGACAGACTTGGAGTGTTTTTGCAAAGAAGAGTGGGCAAATCTTGCCAAGTCAAAATGTGCCATGCTGATAGACTCATACCCAAAAAGACTGAGTGCTGTAATAAAATCAAAAGGTGCTTCAAGTGTAAGGGTGTGTATACTTATGCAACCATATTATTTTATTTTTATATTTTTTCTTCCCTCTACCTTAAAGAGTTCAGTTTGTTTTTCAATTGAGTTGTACAGTTTATAGGTCACATTAAAGGTGGAAAAAGTTCTGAAATGATTTATCTTTGTCTCATTTTTTTACAGCACAGAAACCTGACATTTTAACAGGGGTGTGTAGACTTTTTATATCCACTGTATGATGGCAATTACCCCATTATCTTTAAAGAAATATATTCAGATCTTCGCACCTGGTCTTCATTAAATGTCTCGTGGTTTGGTAAAATACACGCTATTAAAGTGAACACCCTCCCTAAACTGCCATACTTTTTTAGGACTATACCATCATCAATAAATCTTAAAGACATAGCAACATTACAAAAAGCAATATTTAAATCCATCTGGGGCAATAAGAAACCTAGAATTAATTGTGCGACCATGACAGCATCAAAACAGAAAGGAGGCTTAGCAACTCCTGACCTTCTACAATACTATAAGGCAGCGAGATTAGCTCAAATGGCTAAATGGTATATTAAGAGAGCCCCCCCCCCCCCCCTGTTTGGGTGGAGATAGAACGTCAAGTTTTATGGGACCAAAATATTCTCCTGAACCAAATACTATGGCAAAGCATCCATCAGAGTATTAATTTAAAATCACTTCTGACGTGTCTGAGTCACTCCATCGTACTATGGAAGCAAATCAACAAGAGAACTCCTCTACTAAAACATGTCTCATGGCTTACGCCTCAGTGGCTACCCCATGCAGACTTATTAATCAATAAAAATACCCAATTAGCTTGGTGGATTAGAAGTCAGATAACAATTGTTGCAGATGTACTGTTAGAATGACAAAACTGGTCTCCATCGGACTTTAGCATAAATCACTGATTGCCACACAAAGAATGGCTTAACCTGATGATGATTAGCACACAAGTGGGACCAACTGTAAAAAATAATAACAAATTAAAAAATAATAACAAATTAGCTAGCAAAACTCCATTTGAGCATTGTAGCTTACACAACTCAAAAGGTAAAAAAAACTCACTATTCTTTATAACTACCTAAATGGACAGGCCACGCCTAATAATTTGTCCTATAGGGCCTCCTGGGAGGCTGAGCTCAAAATTAGCCTAGATGATGAACAATGGGGTATAATTATCAAAAACGCAGCAAACTCCTCTTTAAACATTATATTGAAGGAAAATGCTTACAAAACTATCTTGAAATAGTACCTTACCCCAGCTAGACTCCACTGTTCAAATAGTCAGTTGGATGGCAATTGCTCCAGAGGTTGCAACACCAAAGGTTCCTTAAAACATATGTTATGGGATTGCCCCAAAGTTCAGCATATTTGGATGGCGACCTATAATACCCTGGAGAAACTATGGGATACAGTTATTCCTCAATAAACAGAAGAGGCATTATTAGGCTTACCACTCCCATGTCTTTCTAAAAATGCACAATTTCTATCAAATCAGATATTTCTGGCTACTAGAAGCATAATTGCAAAACATTGGAAAAAACTGTTCCAGCCTTTGAGGAGGTTCTGCGGAAGATCGATTTTATTCGTTCCATGAGTGTCTTATCTGCTGAGATAGATGCACTATACAGGAAATGGGCCTCTTGCTGGGATATGTGGACACTTAGAGTTGGCAGATGAGGTTGGTGAGTGTGGACCTTGAAAGAGGGTAATATATTTCCTTCTTTTTATTCTTTCATTCTTCTTTTTATATATTTTTTAATTTTTATTGTTAGAATATTGCTCAGTATTACATTAGAAATACAAGAAGTTATGTGTACTTCTTTACCAAAAATAATAAAAATTTATTTAAAAAAAAAAATTTAGACCTTAAATAACTGCATAATTCCTGTATATACAGTATGCTAATTTAGAGCATCAGACTGGATGATGTGCAAAATATTTTGACAAAATAAAACAAAAAGCCTTTCAATTATTTATTATATTCAATGATGTTTGGGTTCTGTAATAGCCAAACCATTATATCTAATCTTTCAAGACTCAACATACAAGAATATGTCTATTTGAACAAGATCATAGGTAGCGGTCAACACGGATTTATGAAGGATAGGTCGTGTCAGACCAATCTAATTAGTTTTTATGAGGAGGTTAGTAGGAATTGGATCAGGGCAACTCAGTGGATGTAGTCTTCTTAGATTTTTCAAAGGCATTTGATACAGTGCCTCATGGAAGACTAGTGAGCAAACTAAGGGATACAGGAATTGCAGTAAATATCTGCTCATGGATCGAGAGCTGGCTAAAAGACAGGAAGCAAAGGGTTGTTGTGAATGGAACATACTCCGATTGGTCTAATGTGATAAGTGGGGTTCTTCAAGGTTCAGTATTAGGTCCTCTCCTTTTTAAAATATTTATTAATGACATAGAAGTAGGACTCGAAAGTAGTGTCTCCATTTTTGCTGATGACACTAAGTTGTGCAAGGTAATAAAATCAGATAATAATCCCTACAAAGGGATTTGCATAAATTAGATAAATGGGCGGCTAAATGGCAGATGAGATTTAATACAAATAAATGCAAGGTTATGCATTTGGGAAGGAAAAATAGCCATGCAGTGTATAATCTTAATGGAGCAAATCTAGGGGTATCAGATATTGAAAGGGATTTGGGAGTACTAGTGCACAACCACCTAGGTAACAGCGCTCAAAGCCAAGCAGCAGCTGCAAAGGCAAGTAAAATATTAGCATGTATTAAGAAGGGTATAGAAGCAAGGGAAGTAAATATAATTCTGCCACTATACAAAGCCCTAGTACGCCCCCATTTGGAATATGAAGTACAATTTTGGGCACCACTTCATAAAAAGGACATTTTAGAGCTGGAAAAAGTACAGAGAAGGGCTACAAAACTAATAAGGGGAATGGAGGGCTAAGTTATGAAGAAAGACTAACCAAATTAAACTTATTTTCGCGTCTACGAGGGGATATGATTACCTTATTTAAATACATCCAGGGTCAATATAAGGCTTTGTCAAGTGAACTTTTTGTAGCAAGAGATTTTCAACTGACAAAAGGACACCCTTTGAGGTTAGAGGAAAAAAGATTTCACCTTAATCAAAGAAAAGGGTTCTTCACAGTTGGGGTGGTTAAACTGTGGAATTCTCTACCAAAGGAGGTGGTAACAGCGAATTTGATAGACAATTTCAAAAAGGGGTTAGATATATTTTTGAATAAAGAGGGCATTCAAGGCTATCCTAGATAACTAGCGAAGGAATATTGATCCAGGGAGAAATTTGATCGCCAGTTTCTGGGGTCAGGAAGGAATTTTGCTTTTGTTTCCCCCTTATGAGACAATTGGCAAAGTTTCAATGTTTTTTTTTTTTCTGTTTGCCTTCCTCTGGATCAATTAACAATTAATAATTAATAGTCCACATTAAAAAGATCAATAGAGATCTAAAAAGGTTGAATGTGATGGACTAACTCTTTATTCATCCTCCAATACTATACTATTAATAATTATTTGATCAACAAATTAATAACTAATCCGCATATTGCAGATCAAAGGAGAATTTAACAGGTTGAACTTGATGGACGGAAAGTCTTTTTTCAACCTTAATTACTATGTAACTATGTAACTATGTTGTATTGTGTTGTTGTCAGCTGAAAGGGTCCTTAGTATATAAGATTTTGCAATCTTTAGTAAAAGCAATTCATTAGCACCACATTGAATCCAAGAATCCCAGCCCCCCCCCCCCCCATGATTTGATCTTATTTGCTTTTATATTGTTCTAAATAAAATTTGCAGCTGCCCTCAGAAAAAAAAAGGTTATAAATTGATTTGCAGGTGAGTGAGGAAAATAAGTATTTGATCCCCTATCAATCAGCAAGATTTATGGCTCCCAGGTGTCTTTTATACAGGTAACGAGCTGAAAGGGAGTGCTCCTAATCTCAGGTCGTTACCTGTATAAAAGACACTTGTCCACAAAAGCAATCAACTAATCAGATTCCAAACTCTCCACCATGGCCAAGACCAAAGAGCTGTCCAAGGATGTCAGGGACAAGATTGTGGACCTATACAAGGCTGGAATGGGCTTCAAGACCATCGCCAAGCAGCTTGGTGAAAAGGTGACAACAGTTGGTGCGATTTCTTCACAAATGAAGAAATACAAAATAACTGCCAGTCTCCCTCTGTCTGGTGCTCCATACAATATCTCACTTCTTGGAGTCTCAATGATCATGAAAACGTGAGGAATCAGCCGAGACCTACACGGGAGGATCTTGTTAATGATCTCAAGGCAACTGGGACTATGGTCACCCAGAAAACAATTGGTAGCACACTACATCGTGAAGGACTGAAATCCTGTAGTGCCCGCAAGGTCCCCCTGTTCAAGAAAGCACATGTACAGGCCCAACTGAAGTTTGCCAATGAACATCTGAATGATTTAGAGGAGAACTGGGCGAAAGTGTTGTCGTCAGATGAGACCAAAATCAAGCTCTTTGGCATCAACTGAACTCACCATGTTTGGAGGAGGAGGAATGCTGCCTATAACCCCAAGAACACCATCCCCTTTGTCAAACATGGTGGAAACATTATGCTTTGGGGGTGTTTTTCTGCTAAAGGGACTGGACAACTGCACCGCATCAATGACAATGAACGAAAGCCATGTACCATCAAATCTTGGGTGAGAACCTCCTTCCCTCAGCCAGGGCATTGAAAATAGGTCTTAGGTGTATTCCAGCATGACAATGACCCAAAACACGCAGCCAAGGCAACAAAGAAGTGGCTCAAGAAGAAGCACATTAAGGCCCTGGAGTGGCCTAGCCAGTCTCCGGACCTTAATCCAATAGAAAATCTGTGGAGAAAGCTGAAGGTTCGCGTTGCCAAACATCAGCCTCAAAACCTTAATGACTTGGAGAGGATCTGCAAAGAGGAGTGGGACAAAATCCCTCCTGAGATGTGTGCAAACCTGGTGGGAAACTACAAGAAACATCTGACCTCTGTGATTGCCAACAAGGGTTTTGCCACCATGTGTATTATATCCAAATCACAGTGTATTGTGGTGCACTTATTAATTAATATAAATAGGGTAAATAAGGTGATAAACCAAGATGCATTAGAAAATCCCCACTTAGGACCTCACAATGAATTAAGTGCAACTAAATATCCAATCTACTATTATTATTATAATATTATATACTATTTACTGCTTGCAGGGATTTGCAAGTTAGCATGGTTATCTGAAGAGAAAATTGGTAAGGACAATTTTTAATGCAAAATATACAAATTGATAGATTTGCCGGATTGGCTGAAAATAAATCTATTTAATATTACATGAAACTATCAACACATTTACCAAACCTGTTTCGGGCCTGATTGTCACAGAGGGGTTCTTCTCACCCAGGCAGGCAGCTAAATTAAATGGTCCCACGATAACTCAGGTCCTATCATAAATATCCAGAGAACAACTTATTTTTTGTAAGAAGGAAAGAAATGTTGGCTGATTTATAACTTTCTAACAGGAGCCTAGAAAGGACGACAAGTTGTATGATTGAATGTATGATATCAAAAGGTGTTTGCTGTTCGTAATCTGGAAACATATATTCAGATGCCAGTGTGGCGGAAAGAGAGTTTTATACTCTGAAAATCAGTCAGAGCTGGTTCAAGATAAGGAAAGCTGTCTAAGGGCCTCATTCTATTATCGGCCGTAAAACGGCCGCAAGGCTGCGATCTCCCCTTACGGCCGGCCGTATATCTTGCAACCGGCCGTAAGCTCAGAAATCTTTAAACGCAAAAATAAATTCAAGACGGCACTGTAAAGCTCTGTAAATGCTAGGGATCACAATGGGGGACATGAGGATTAATAGCAACCCCCTCTCAAGCTTGCACATCAGCCCAAATCCGAGATTACATTAACTGTTTATTTTCCGGCCGCAGCGTGGGCGGGTCTGAGGTGCTCCAAACCCTCTGGACTTTTTACATGGATATGTGACATAAAATAAAAAAATATATATTTTCGGATTTGAGTGTAGGGGAATGTTGTGCTATTAATGCTAACACCTACAATCACTTTATAGTCTCATAAGAGTGCAGGATGGCTTTATTATGGCTTTAAAATGTGCTTAATTGTGTGCCTGCGGGACCTTTTTGGTGCAAGTAAGCTGCGGCTCGGTTTTAGCCTTGCAGAGAGGTTTCCCGGAGCAATTGAATAGCAACCGGGGCTTTCTTGCGGCCGAAACTCTTGCGGCCGTTTAAGATCAAAGGCTTTCCTCCGGCGCGAGCGGCCGCAAGGGATAGCAAGGCGCCGGCCGCAAGCCTGCCGGAATCCCGGCCGGAAGGGAATAGAATGCGGCCCCGTATCTCCTACGGCCGTTAATAGAATGAGGCCCTAAGAATCTAGGGTTCATAAAAAATCAATAAAATGATAACTGAAATGCAAAAAGAACAAGAGGTAGATGTTTCAATTAGGCATTAAATATTAATAGAATTCTGAGTAAATTATTAAAAAATAAATAGTCAATAGTACACTTGCTTTTAACAATCAGCTTGTAAGCTTCCAGTGGGTGGGGTAGTGCTAAATGGTTACACAAGGTTTTATATAGACAGGAACAAGTACTCTTCATTACATGGTGACTTGAACAAATAAAGGATAATATCTTGATGTGTTAAAGTTGTTTTCCTTGGCAACAAGCAGCTTATTATGTATAGCATTGCCTTGACACAAGCACTGAGACAAGCAGCTTAGCCAGAAACTCAAAACTTTTTATTTTGGGAACCATTTTATATAGTCACTAGAAAGCAGAGCTCAAAAATGTCTGTAATCTTTCTCATGTGCACTGCTACATGTTAGTCTGTTTTGTACTTTTAATCTGTTGGAAAACAATTTATTTAGGAAAGTGTCAGTTAGCCTCCTTATATATGAAAATGCAGATGAGCTTTGCTGTTGAACAACATGCAATGCTAGCAGAAATTGCCACCACAATAGCAGATCACCTTTCCCTTATGTTTTAAGAATTTTGCCTCCCACTTCAGGGGACAAAATGCTTAACATGTTCTATGGAAACCATGCCCTGGTGGCAGACTCTACATCTGCGGGATTAAGCTGCAAGATGTGACTGTAACATGTCTCATGAATCATACTGTGCTGAAACCATGTAGAGAGAGGAAATGATGGCCTCTACTCTTGGTTCTTGTGCTGGCATCTTACTACACCAGCAATGTATGGAACCACCAAATCATATATTCATTGGGCCAATATGTATGTGTGTATGGAACAATATTAATGCCCTCTTTACTGCAGCCAAAGACAACCGGTCTCGGAGCCAGGAAACACATTGAACATGATATCCCTTGGCCCAATCTCAGGGATACAATCAGGGCTGGATTAACCATTAAGCAAAATAAGCACATGCTTAGGGCATCAAGAGAAGGGGGCACCACAGATATTTTCCACTGCCAGATTTACCGTCCACTACATAAATAAATCAATATAAAAAAACTTTTTTTACAGAAGTTTTTAGTTACTGAACTTCCATCCAAAAGCAAGGTCTTCACTAACTAAAAACTTCTGTAAAAAAATATGCTCTGTGCTAATATAGAGCCCTATTCAATTGGACGAATAGCAATTTAATAAGGCTGATACTTTGTAACATTTATTATCACATGTATAGTTGTGAGCATACGAGTTGTTGCTAACGCTTGCGGGCTCGCGCAGCGGGCGAGGGCCTCAGTTGCTGGCATGGAGCGCCGAAAAATTTACGTTACAACGCAAACAACACGACCCAACAACCGCGACACTTGCAAACTTTACCTCGCAACGCAAAAAACATACAAGACACGTTACCACACATTACGACCTTGCAAAAATCGTCTGCAACTCGCGAACATCACAAAATTAAAAACACAATAAATACACACAGCACATACATAAAAAGCTTACCTACAGCAAGAGGAAGCATCCAGGACCTCAAAAAAAACAGCTTACACCTTCAGTTAACTAAAAATAAAAGAGTTTAGACACTAAAAAAATCGCTAAGCGAGAGAAAAAATGGCCGCCGAACAAAACAAAAACGAGGCTACAGCACTCTAACCACGAAAAACACCACAAGAAACTCGCAAAACACCACAAACGACGTTATTTCGCTAAGACGCATAACACACATTACCCGCCATTTTACGCTAATGCGGAAGTACCCAACTACGCTAACGGTTTCGGCTCGCGCACGCACACTATTACACTGGTTTTAACAAACAGGATGAGTACCAATGAAGATTCAGGTATTTTTTGCTCATCAAAACACATCAAATACTGAAATTGACGAGTTTTGAGGTGGTTGAGTGAAGAGGGTCCACTGTATATGGAAGCACCAAAATCTTTTAAGTGCTTAGGGCCTCTAAAGGTCTTAATCCGGACCTGGATACAATGCTGGGAGACTGATATACTGAACAATCTGAGCAGGAGCTGCTGCAAAAATCCTGCTATACCAAGCAGCTTCTAGTCTGTGCATTTGAATTAAATTTTTGCAGTTTGTTGACATTGTATTCTTCCTTGTTCTTATCCCTTGTACATGTTGGCGCGTTACAAATAAAGGTTAATAATAATACAAAAAATAATAAAAAGGCATTAGCCAGAAAATGTAATTTAAAAACACAGTGTTACTCATTAATGATCGCTGCTGAACCCATTCCTACCTCTCTCATTGCCCTGAGTACTACTGAAAGGAAGAACAAACATTTTCATCTGAGATAACATTTAGGCAGAGTGGCTAACCTGGATCATGCCGAGGTTATAGAACAATAACTATAGCATTGTATGCCACAAAGCATGCCCCACGTGGAATAAAAATAAAACATTAAATAATAATGTTTGGTTGTTTTTTAATAAATGCTCAATTATGATTATTTGACATACTTTATACGGGGGCAGGGTGCCTGAAAAAACAGCCTTTCATCTAGTGGTCCTTTAAAGAACAAATATATGAGAATATTTGCCCTAGAACAATGAAATCTCTATATTTTACTCAAGAAATGTGAAGCAACTGAATCTGAAAATGTTTGCAAAATTGCCAATCTGGCTATTTGTCAGGAAGATTGTAAAGGTTTATTTTTTATCAAACCAATTAAAAGCTTCGGAATTGAACCTATTCAGTAAGTGGATAAATAAATATATAACATTACTGCCCAAACACACAGCAAACTTTTTTTTTTCTTTAACAATACCTGTAGCTCAGATCTCTCTAATTGTCACTGGACATGTCCATTATTGTTTACTGAAACATACAGGAGTTCTTCAAGGAGCATTGCAGTCACATAGTACCATAGCAGTCACTAGAGATGTCGCGAATAGTTAGCCGGCGGACTGTTCCCGGCGAACATAGCATGTTCGCGTTTGCGGCGAACTGCGAACATACGCGATATTCGACCCTCCCCCTATACTTTATCATTGAGCAAACTTTGACCCTGCAACTCACAGTCAGCAGACACATTCCAGCCAATCAGCATCATACCCTGCCTTCCACACCCTTCTACCTCATGGACAGCAGCCATTTTGGAATCATAACTAACTTGCAGTCTTACTGAGAGGAGGCTGAGTGTAGGTGATACTGCATCAATAGGGAAAACCATAGCTAGGCTACTGTACACAGTGTGCAATACAGTCCTGAAGGACTCTTTTGATCTCTGCTGCAATGACACCCCTGTGTCTCTTCCCCCCCTTATCATCATCCTCCCCTCACCTTAGCACCCAACCCTAACACCCCTCACACTTATCCCTAACACCTAACCCTAACATCCCTCACCCTAACACCTAACCCTAACACCCCTTACACTTATCCCTAACACCCCTCACCCTAACACCTAACCCTAACACCCCTCACACTTATCCCTAACACCCCTCACCCTAACCCTAACACCACTCACACTTATCCCTAACACCCCTCACCCTAACACCTAACCCTAACACCCCTCACACTTATCCCTAACACCCTTCACCCTAACCCTAACACCCCTCACACTTATGCCTAACACCCCTCACCCTAACACCCCTTACCCTAACACCCCTCACACTTATCCCTAATACCCCTCACCCTAACCCTAACACCCCTCACCCTTATCCATAACAGCCATCAACCTAACACCTAACCCTAACACCCCTCACACTTATTCCTAACACCCCTTACCCTAACCCTAACACCCCTCACACTTATCCCTAACACCTAACCCTAACATCCCTCACCGTAACACCTAACCCTAACACCCCTTACACTTATCCCTAACACCCCTCAACCTAACCCTAACACCCCTCACACTTATCCCTAACACCCCTTACCCTAACACCTAACCCTAACACCCCTCACACTTATCCCTATCACCCCTCACCCTAACACCCCTCACACTTATCCCTAAAACCTAACCCTAACATCCCTCACCCTAACACCTAACCCTAACACCCCTTACACTTATCCCTAACACCTCTCCTCCTAACACCTAACCCTAACACCCCTCACACTTATCCCTAACACCCCTCACCCTAACCCTAACACCCCTCACACTTATCCCTAACACCCCTTACCCTAACCCTAACACCCCTCACACTTCTCCCTAACACCCCTTAGCCTAACCCTAACACCCCTCACACTTATCCCTAACACCCCTTACCCTAACACTAACACCCCTCACACTTATCCCTATCATCCCTTACCCTAACCCTAACACCCCTCACACTTATCCATAACACCCATCAACCTAACACCTAACACTAACACACCTCACACTTATTCCTAACACCCCTTATCCTAACCCTAACACCCCTCACACTTATCACGAACACCTAACCCTAACATCCCTCACCGTAACACCTAACCCTAACACCCCTTACACTTATCCCTAACACCCCTCAACCTAACCCTAACACCCCTCACACTTATCCCTAACACCCCTCACCCTAACACCTAACCCTAACACCCTCACACTTATCCCTAACACCCCTCACCCTAACCCTAACACCCCTCACACTTATCCCTAACACCTAACCCTAACACCTAACCCTAACACCCCTCACACTTATCCCTAACACCCCTCACCCTAACCCTAACACCCCTCACACTTATCCCTAACACCCCTTACCCTAACCCTAACACCCCTCACACTTATCCCTAACACCCCTTACCCTAACCCTAACACTCCTCACACTTATCCCTAACACCTAACCCTAAAATCCCTCAGCCTAACCCTAACACCCCTTACACTTATCCCTAACACCCCTCACCCTAACACCTAACCCTAACACCCCTCACACTTATCCCTAACACCCCTCACCCTAACCCTCACACCCCTCACACTTTTCCCTAACACCCCTTACCCTAACACCTAACCCTAACACCCTTCACACTTATCCCTAACACCCCTCACCCTAACCCTAACACCCCTCACACTTATCCCTAACACCTAACCCTAACATCCCTCACCCTAACACCTAACCCTAACACCCCTTACACTTATCCCTAACACCTAACCCTAACACCCCTCACTCTTATCCCTAACACCCCTCACCCTAACCCTAACACCCCTCACACTTATCCCTAACACCCCTCACACTTATCCCTAACACCTAACCCTAACATCCCTCACCCTAACACCTAACCCTAACACCCCTTACACTTATCCCTAACACCCCTTACACTAACACCCCTCACACTTATCCCTAACACCCCTCACCCTAACACCTAACCCTAATACCCCCTTACACTTATCCCTAACAGCCCTTACCCTAACACCTAACCCTAACATTCCTTACCCTAACACCCATCACACTTATCCCTAACACCCCTTACCCTAACCCTAACACCCCTCACACTTATCCATAACACCCATCAACCTAACACCTAACCCTAACATTCTCACACTTATCCCTAAGACCTAACACCCCTGATGACGAAGGGGGGAAAGAGACACAGGGGAGGATGATGAGGGAGGGGGGAAGAGACACAGGGGAAGATGATGAGGGAGGGGGAAAAGAGACACAGGGGAGGATGATGAGGGAGGGGGGAAAGAGACACAGGGGAGGATGATGATGGAGGGGGGAAGAGACACAGGGGAGGATGATGAGGGAGGGGGTAAAGAGATACTGGGGAGGATTATGAGGGAGGTGGGAGGATGATGAGGGAGGGGGATGAGACACAGGGGAGGGTGATGAGGAAGGGGGGAAAGAGACACAGGAGAGGATGATGAGGGAGGGGGTAAAGAGATACAGGGGAGGATGATGATGGAGGGGGATGTTAGGTTATTTATGCCCTTTATGGATTAAAACCAGACTCTGCATCAACTATGTAATTTTTCGTGGGAGTTTTGACATGGATCCCCCTCCGGCATGCCACAGTCCAGGTGTTAGTCCCCTTAAAACAACTTTTCCATCACTATTGTGGCCAGAAAGAGTCCCTGTGGGTTTTAAAATCCGCCTGCCCATTGAAGTCTATGGTGGTTCGCCGGGTTCGCAGGTTCGCGAACATTTGCGGCGGTTCGCGTTTGCGGTTCGCGAACCGAAAATTTTATGTTCGCGACATCACTAGCAGTCACATATTTATAACCTGCTCTTGAAGAATTGTACTTGCTAAGTGGCAAAATGAATTAAATAGAACTATAAAAAGTACAGTCTTTCTTTTATTAACTATTTTATTGAATTATATTTTACTGGATGCAAAAAATGTTTACAAACCTAAATGGTCACCTGGGAGAGGCCTTGTATATAGAAAATATATCCATTTAGTATTATTGAAACATGTGCCACAATGATGTAGAACTTACCATAGAGTTAATTGGACTAACTAATAAATGCAAAATTTCAACAGAATTACCCTCCCAGTTGGTAAATCACAAAATCAAACAAAGCAGTGGTTAACCCAATAAATAATAATCACCTATAATAGTTTACAGTTGTGAGTAACACCTGAAAAATGTGTTCACAAGCTGCTATCACTAAATCGCAGGAAATGGTGCAACTGCGCACGCTGCTGCATATTTGCGCATGAGTGAGGATGCACGGCAGAGCCGCGTTATTGAGCATGAGAGCATGTGTGGCAGTGGGTTACTAGGAAGGAAGGAGAAAGGAAGAGAGGGGGGAAGAGGGGAGAGAGGAGGCAGAGAGAGAGAGAGTGAGGGGCAGAGGTAGGGAGAGAGAGAGGGAAGGAGGAGGAGAGTGGAAAGGAGGCGGAGAGAAAAAAAGTGAGGGGGAGGGATAGAGAGAGGGAGGGGGTCAGGGAGGGAGAGAGAGATTGAGGGGAAGGAGAAAGACAGAGAGCACACAGAGCGCAAAGAGAGGGCACAGATAGAGTGACAGGGGACAGAAAGAGATGGCGCATAGAGAGAGACAGGATGCACACAGAGAGAGACAGTGCACAGAGAGAGACAGAGCAGAGAGAGAGGATGCACGTAGAGGCGCACAGAGAGAGGGAGAGGGCGCACAGAGAGACACAGAGGGCACACAAAGAGAGACCGCAGAGAGAGACGGAACTGAGAATTTACCATAACATGATACCGTCATTGATGACGGGCAAGTTATTAGTTGAATATAATAGATAATAAGATATAACATCATTTTTTTTTAACTTTGTTCAGTTTTCCTATCATCAAGAGTAGCTCTCGAAAAGAGAAAACTGTAAATATAGTTGTCTTTTAATAGTTCAAATGGATTAATCTACTGAGATATAATGAGGTGCATCATCAGTTTAATCCTGTTACAATCATGTCTGTCTAGTAGTTATGCTAACAAAATGTATGCCAGTTTTTATCCTTCAACAACTGGAAAGCCATACTAAGGAGGAATTTTATTCAGTGCTTCTATATGAAACATTTGTGTGCCAAATTTTAATGGTAGTGCATTTTGTTTAGTTTTAATAAGCATGGTTGTGGCATATCTGTGCTGTCTCATTAATATTTGTATATATTAGGAGAAATTCAACACAAAAAAAATGCCCAAAGTATGTCAAGTACTTATTATTCTATCAGAATATAATATTATTGCTGCACTTATCTCTTTGTCTGGCCAATATATACATAAGGCCTCTTGATCTACCGAGATGGAATTTTGGTTTCTGAAGGCAAATATGGCACAAGGCCCTGAGGCAAACCCAGACGTTTCCTAATTCTATACCCTGCAATAATTGATGCTCTGGAGGGAATGACAGCCTGGAGCTGTTTTGGCAGATGTTGTAGGTTCATGTGTAGTGTATATGGTAATGAAAGAGGATTAGCCATCTGGCACCCAAACTTAAGGCAGGAATACACAAAGGACCCATGCAATCAGTTTCACATATACAGCAAGGGACTTGGAATTAAAATGCACCAGGTTTGGTAAGCTTCAAATCTCATCCCTTTAAGATGTTGTAATCTAGTCAAATGAAAGATGAAAAGGCTCTTTTTAATTTGTGAATACCTCTAGCTCTAATTAATTTACATTGGATATTATTACATGAGATAAGATACCATTTTGCAAAAGATAGTACTTGCCAGAAATGACAGTGTAACTGGTTGTTTATTAAACAATTTTAGTGCAATGCTTGAAAATTGAGTTTGGAAAATTGGTGTTTTAAGCACAAATCATTTGAGTAGATCCTCCTACTCTGCTAATAACTTTATCTCACATGATTAAGTCTTTCAGTTGGGGTGATAAGGGATAAGAAAGAAGAGCACACTCAGTTGTATTAATAGCAATTGTGTCATGGGCTTAAGCGTACCTTTTAACCAACTAGAATGCTTTTTTTAATCCCCCCGCCCCCAACTGTGGAGTTAACTAATTACTTGAGATAAAGATGTTATAATGCTGAACATTCAAGCTTGATTATCTAACATACATAGTTATGTCCATTTATATTTCAGTTCTGCAATAACTGGGGCCTTTTATTATTCCCTTTAAGCAAGAGAATATTTCAGCTATCAGATTCTGTATTTACTTTGTGTATTACTGATGTATAGTGACGATAATACATTCTGGTGATCACACCCGCAAATTGGGATCTTACATGTTTCACTAGCGCAAGTCAGAAGTATTGTACCTCCCACTCGTCTGTCAGAGGGTCTGTCCACTTAAGGTAGATTACTACAGTTACATTTACAACAATGAAATACAAGCAGAAAGAGTGTTATAGGAGATCAGAATGTGGGACCTGGGGGGTAGGAGATCAGAATGCCCCTCCCCAAATTCAACCCCCAGGTCCTCCATTCTGATCTCCTACCCCCCACCCCAGGTCCCCCATTCTGATCTCCTATAACACTCTTTCTGCTTGTATTTCATTGTTGTAAATGTAACTGTAGTAATCCACCTTATGTGGACAGACCCTCTCACAGACGAGTGGGAGGGCTGTACAATACTTTTATTTTTGCGCTAGGAAAACACGCAACATCGCCAATTGTGTTATACTGTGTAATCTTGAATGCAACTTAAAGGCATATCTAAGTTTGCTGGATAATTAATGCATCTGATAGAGGAGAATTAATAGTGTATGAAACTTTAATTTTTTGCATGAAAAAATTCCAAAATAAACAATTAAACACTTACATTGAAGTCTTATAATTTCTGTAGTTGCAAATTAGGATTAACCCCCTCCAAACCCAGGCTAAATTAGCATAAAATTTAAAATGATTTGTTTTGGCCAATCAGGTTAGCTGAAACATTTGATTTAAACTCTGGGTGTCCTGTTTGTGCTGTAAAGCAGCCTGGGATACGTAGTGTTTCACTAATATGTGCTATTTATTGCTGCTGACAACGATTGGCTGAGCAAGCAACAGCAGGTAAAAGTGGGTTAATATTGCTCTCCTGATGCTGCATGCTGATTGGGGGGATCAGATGCCTGTGTAGACACCCCCTGGGGGTGTCAACATAATCATTAGATGGATTTTTAGATATTAATACAAATAAAATGTTTCTGAGATGTGCTGCATAGACATAGGCTGCTTTTTGCCTAAGGATTATAGAAATATATTAATCCATGAAACTTGGATATGCCTTTAACATTGCTTAGAGGTCTTCAGCTATTTCATACATAGCAGGGAATAAACTAAATCCTAGCTCCTAATAGTTTGGATTGCCTCCCAGTTAAAGAAACACAGCAGAGACCACAATTAGGGTGTAAATTAGCATTTGACATATAAATAAGGGTGTTTGCCATTGGTGCAGGTCATGCCTAAATTGGCGCTTGCAGATGCAGTTGCATGATGCTGACATCAGTCTCCTAAAGCACCACCATAGTGGTCATACAAGAAGGTTCCATTTATTATTTAATAATTAATTAATTATAAAATATGTATTTGAACAAAAAAAATCAGTATGGATTTTAAAACTTACACTAGAACATTTGTGCCAAGGGAAGGGATCTACCCAGGGTAAGCTCCAAAAATGTATTTCAGACTATTTGCTGAGAGATGTTATTATAAGCAAAGACTACTATTAGGATAGATTTTTTTGGCAAATCTGCTCTGACCCCATGGACTCCTACAGCCTTAAATTGCAATTCGGCAAATCTAAAGGTCTCTATATAAGCACAGAGCATATACTTTTTACAGACGTTTTTAGTTAGTGAAGACCTTGCTTTTGGATAGAAGTTTACTAACTAAAAACATTTGTAAAAAAAATATGTTATGTGCTTAAATAGAGCCCTATTCAATTGGCCAAATCGCAATTTAATAAGGCTGCTAATGTTGGGAGAGAAGCTTATCTTTTTTAGAGGTTACCGTTCAAATGTAAGTTTGTTTTAAAATCTATATTGGATTTGTTTTACACAAATATACATTGAATTTAAATACATTTACCAAAGGACCACTGCAGAATGAAAAAATATGTTTTAAAACGTGAAGTCTGATTAAGAACATAATTAATAAAAAAAATCATACAGCTTTTTTTTATTAGAAAAAAGAAATTGTGATGTATTTGCAGGACCCTGGGAGGATCCATGATACATAGCTGGAAGTTGAGAGAAATGTTCTGAATGGCTACAGTTGCATTGAATGATTCTGAGCCACGGAGAGGGAAAGGGTGTGATGTCAATTTCAATCTTATCCCATTATCAAACAAAGGCTCTGAACTTTTTTTCCTTTTCCCTCGCCCCTCTCTCTCCTGCTAACTACAAACACACACCCTTAATCCAGCTCTCAGGGTGTGATGTAACAAACACAAAATAGATTCCTGTACTTATAAACAAAGACTTCAACAACTCAGATTTTCTCAAAAAAATGTTTTATGTCCATGTCTTACACAGCAGCTAATATTGTTAGTTTGATACATACTTGGCAAACAAGTGTATTTTTTTCTTGAACTGCAGTGGTCCTTTAACTCATTCACGGTCAGGGGGTCTAGCAACACAATGCTTTGCTATGTGTTGCTAGTTGTTGGGCAAGTTAAAGGATTAAATAAACAAATGGAACCCTATTGTGACCCCTACAGTGACCTTTTAAACTAGTCCCAGGCTTTGTTTGATGGGTTCAAGACTGTGACAACCAGATGACTCCCAGTTCTTTGAACCTACCACACCAGAGCTAAAACTGAGGATCATCTTATGTGTGCTCCAAATTAACCATTTTATAGTTTTTTTTTTCTTTTTACGCCAGGGTACTGTACGTTTGCTTTAAAGAGATTGTCAAGAGCTCTTCATCCCCCCCACAATACCCTAAAAGCTGGAACAGACCTTCTCCAAACTAAAAATACCCTCAGAAACCTAGAAATCTCACATAGTTATTTCCTGTAGTTGCCAGGGGGATTGACTACACTTGCTCCCACACCTCTAGAAAGTATTATAAATCCAGACAAACAGAGAATGGTATATGGGCAGAACATGTGTATTCACTGGGAACTAGAAAACGAGATTGCAGATAACAATCCAATAAATTGTTAAAGTGTGTCAGGGGAATGGGATTGGTGTATAAGTGTATTCTATTATGTTCTACTCTGTCATAGTAACTGTGTCCTTGGAAAACTTGAATAGGTCACATAGACTCAAACAGTCAGTAAGAAACATACCGATTCCCCAGTCAAACTAGTAATAAAGTACTCAAGCAGTGTGGCCCACTTTCCCCCTTTATCTTTTGAGTAAGATGCTTCCAATTGACAATTGCGCAGTAATTAGAGCCTTTTATTTTGATAGTGGTTTTAAAACCCATATTTCATTGCAATTGAGTATTTGCTGTGAAAGATTTCTAATATTTCACAGAGATGCATTTTTTGCCTAAAACAGAATTTTCCAAAACAAAAAGCAAACAAAAAGATAAGCCATACAAAATCTAATATATTTATATATATAAATATATATATATATATATATATATATATATATATATATATATATATATATATATTTTTTTTTTTTTTATTATAGACTGATCATTTCTTTGTCAGTGGACAAACGTTCAAAATCAGCAGGGGATCAAATACTTTTTTTTTGTTATGGTTAATGCTTGTTTAGAAAAGTGGGTGGCCTTTCTGTGTCATCTAATTGGCCCTGTGAGCATCAGATCTCAATATATAGATGACTCCCACCCCAACAAAAACATGTCTCCTCACACTGGAAGAGGGGTTATCAACTTTAAAGACCATTGGTAGTGTGGGGAAAGCTTCACATGTTTGTGAAGTATGTAACAAAAGAATGGAATTGGTAGTTATGTAAATTATAGACATGAAAGCATTTTAGAGATAGTCTTAATTTTAGCAGGAAATAAATGTGTCCAAGGGCATTCAAGTTGTCTGTTATCAAGACTTGCAGCATATGTAGAGATTGAAGGAGCTGTGCTGCACTATTTTCTCCTATTAAGCAGTGCAGGGAGATGGAAGAAAATTTAGTTTTTTCTAATTTGTGAATGAAATCTGCTAATAAACATGAAGTATTTTCTAAGCTACTGCTGTGCTTTAAATTTAAAAAAATGGAAGGTCCTCTGGGGCAATGTCATCTTATATTGTCATGTATTTATATATTTGTGTGTCCCCAGGATACTCTTGGTGCCTGGGGGTGATCTTTGGTGGATTAGTGGCTGGAGGGCGAGCTGGCCTGATGTTTTACGATGATGTCCATTCCAGATTTTTTCTTTTAGCAGGTGTTCAAACCTCACTGTCAGAAAAATGAAATTCAAGGGTGGCACCTCTGAGCCACTCATATATAGCTGGCAGCCAGGAGTTTTAGCATACTATGTGACTGAAGGGATGCAATGTGTGACATGTAAGTATATTAATAATATAATCGACATCACCACTATAATATTAAGGTTGGAGAGAAAATTATTGTTTTACATCATCCTTCCTAAGTGCATACAGACCTCATGTATATCTGGGGAAGACCCCCAGATCATTCCTTGCAAGGCTGAACTAATATTGCTTTATTATTAGTAGGGATGTTTTGATCTGGTGTCAACGCCCATCCAGTTAAAGAAAAAAAACATAACCATAACAATGGAGGAAAATTATGGCTATACGATGGGTTGAGAGGGGGCACATTTCAATAAACAAATTTTCAGCTGTTTTCAATTATTTTGTAACCAAACTCTTAAAACTTTTGTACACTTTTCTTTTTAACTTTCTTTACTATTGTTTTCTCTTTTTATTGTGTATGTGAGTATTTATGTAGTGTTATCTGTGTTCGGTGATTCTCTGCATGTTGTAAAATATGTTCATAATTGAGCTTGTAATACATGTGTTGCTATTTATAGACTGTTTGCAGCATACTAAAGGGACAAATTAGGTTTAGTATTGATCTTCTGTGTAATAATGCACTGAGTGTGGAAACAGTCTGAGTAGAAGTAATACTGTACTGTAAAATTGTACATGAGACATATTATATAGCACAACTGGCTACATTTGCATGATTTTATGAATAACATAATTTGAACCTTGATGACATAGCACTGACATCATAAATATCTGGAGGTTTTATATTCTGTCTGTCTGTGTGTGCATTGTTGTTTGTATCTGATTAAGTATCCACGATACAGCTGAATCATTCAAGTAAAAGGACATTGCTGGACCCTAAGGCAAGACTGATAAGTGGTTGTCTCCTGTTCATTCTTAAAGCAAAAGTATGTGCATAATGAACGCACTGCAATGTAAATTCCTACTGGGTATCATTATTGTTCATGTGCACTCTATCAAATACAATTGTATAAGATCAATCAACTTACCATAGCATGAACCAAATGTTTCCTAATCTGAAGCACAAGTTAAAATCCATTATTTGAAATAAATAAGAAAAAAGTATCAGTATCTTCCAAACCAATAAGATTATGATAATGTTTTTGTTTTTTTTTAAATCTGAATTTTTTAAGACTTTGTTTATGAGTACAGGAATCCATTTTGTGTTTGTTACATAATTTTCTGAGAGCTGAATAATTGTGTTATCCAGATCCTTTGTTCGATAACTGGACACAACTGAAATTGCCACCACATCTATTTTACATCACAGGCCCAAAAGCAAACAGCTCTCCAGAAATGTAAACGCCCTTCTCACACACAATTTCTACCAACATGTCATGGATATCTCCATGGACCTGCAGAAGCATCAAAATTATTATTATTATTATTATTATTTAAAACTAGCTTTACTGCTTAATTATTCTCTTAGTCAGACTCATTGTTTTTTAACATATTTTGTTTATTGTACAGAATATTGTTCTTAACACTTTGTATAAATTTTCATATAGTATCTAGCTATTTTATTTAAGTGACATACATCTAAAGATAGGGTGAACAAACATAGGGGTTAATACATAGAGGTAAACAAACAGAGAAGGCATGAAGTCAATCTTCTTTATATTTACAGTTGTGCTCAAAAGTTTGCATACCCTTGGTGAATTGGTAATATATGTACGTAGAAAATGTATGTAGAAAACATGAGTGAGCAGGCAAAACAAATTTCTTTTTTTTCTTACTAGCGACTTGCCCATCAAAAATGACAGAGCAATAAAATTTGAATCCATGGGAATGCTGTTTGACACATAATTAAAACCGTTTTGTACTGTGAGGACCTTCAGCGCTCATTGCGAGGCTTGCGCTGAGCACCTTCGGCGCTCATCGCATGCCTCGCAATGAGCACCAAAAGAGCTCATAGCGAGCCTCTCCTGTCGTGTACTTTTGGTCCTCTGAGAGAGAGATATATTTCTATGTACCATATATGTAATTAAGTAATACTGAATGATTTCTTAAATCAATTATTATACTTTAATTATTTATAATTGATATATGCAGCAAGCAATAGGCTGAAGAACAATCTGTTTGTATTTTGCGTCTGCATAGAATATACATTGTGAGTGTTGGTGCCCTGCTTATAAAGTGTAATGAATGTTTGAAGTGTGCATTCTAAATAGGCTGCGTGCTCGAGGTAAAACCGTTGGTTTATTGTGTAAACCGGCATTGTATAGTCGTAATGTTATTAATGTGGTACAATTATTGCGAGCATTTTACGGCTTTTGTAATAGTGTATCTTGTAGGTCGTAGTGTGATGTGTAAAGTGCTATGCGTTTTGCAGTGTTTTGCACGGTCCGGGGTTGTGCAGCCTCGTTTCCATTTTTTTCCTCGCTTAGGCGATTTTCGAGTGGCGAAAATCATTTAAATCCAGTTAAATTCACATTCCACCTCACACCCCATGCTGTCTGTGATGTTTTTGTAATTTTTGGGGTGTATTTAGTGTGTTTTTCTGTTTTTTTGCTTCTTGTCGTTCGGCCGCTAATCTCGTAAATTTTTGCTTCTCGTATCTTTTTTTTCTAAGTCCCGCGTCTTGTATTTAAACGGTTCGCCTCACTTTGCGAGGCTCGCATCGGCTAAGTGCTACGCGTTAACAGCTCGCCTCGCTTTGCGAGGCTCGCAAGTGATGAGCGCTCATCACCTAAGTTGTACGCATCTCGCAAAGCGTGACAACGTCTCGCAGTTTGACAACTATTAAATGTGATGGGATTCATATTCAACTGTAGGTTATAACAGAATGGCACAATTATAAAACAAAACATGGAAAAAAATGTAATGACCTTGATCAAAAGTTTGCATATCCTTAGCTCTTAATACTGTGTATTGCCTCCTTTAGCATCAATGACAGCGTGTAGTCTTTTGTAATGGTTGTCTATGAGGCCCCTAATTCTTGCAGGTGGTATAGCTGCCCATTCATTTTGGTAAAATGCCTCCAGGTCATGCAAAGTCTTTGGTCGTCTTGCATGAACCGTACGTTTGAGATCTCCCCAGAGTGGCTCGATGATATCAAGGTCAGGAGACCGTGATGGCCACTCCACAACCTTCACCTTTTCTGGTCAACTTGGCCTTGTGCTTAGGGTCATTGTCATGCTGGAAACTCCAAGAGCGTCCCATGCTCAGCCTTGATGTAGAAGAATGCAAATCATCTTGCCATCAATTTTCACAAGATTTCTGTGCCTTTAGAGCTCATACACCCTCAAAACATCAATGAGCCACCACCATGCTTCACAGTCAGGATGGTATTATTTTCACCATAAGCCTTGTTGATACCTCTCTAAACATAGCCCTTATGGTTGTGATCATAAAGCTCTATTTTGGTCTCGTCATTCCAAATTACAGTGTGCCAGAAGCTGTGAGGCATGTCAAGGTGTTATCAGGCATATTGTAACCGAGCTTTATTGTGGCATTGGTGCAGTAAAGGCTTCTTTCTTTCCATGCAGCTCATTATTGTTCAAGTATCATCATATTGTGTTCCTTGAAACAACAACACCATCTTTTTCCAGAGCAGTCTGTATTTCTCCTGAGGTTACCTGTGTTTTTTTTTTTGTATTTCGAACAATTCTTCTGGCAGTTGGGGCTGAAATCTTTCTTGGTCTACCTGACCTTGGCTTGGTATCAAGAGATCCCCAAAGTTTCCACTTCTTAATAAGTGATTGGACGGTACTGACTGGCATTTTCAAGGCTTTGGATATATTTTTATATCCTTTTCCATCTTTATGAAGTTGCATTACCTTTTTACGCAGGGCTCCCAATGGCTCAGTATCTAGCCTGCTCAGCGCATCCTTGTAAGAACTAACATACTCATTGACTATTTATTAACAGACACTAATTGCAAATTAAAAAGCCACAGGTGTGGGACATTAACCTTTGTGTGTCACCTTGTGTGTCTGTAACAAGCAAACATTCAGAGGTATGTAAACTTTTGATCAGGGCCATTTGGGTGATATCTGTTATCATTATGCTTTAAAAGGAGACAAAATAAGTATGTGATAATAAATGGCTTCATATAATCACTATCCTTCAATAAAATATATATATTTTTTTTTTTGCATGATCAGTCATATTTTTAAAATAAATGCCAAAATTTCACAATTTCTCCCAGGGTATGCACACTTTTGAGCACAACTGAATGAATATATATATATATATATATATATATATATATATATATATCTTTGAACATGCAGAACTTACTATAAGTACAAAACCACTGTCTTTCGGGCAAAAATGCCAGCTAGCATGGGCATCATTATAGTATTGTAAACTTGGAATAAGCTTTTCCATTTTAGGTGTCAGCAGCCTGTAATTTAGTTTGATCATACACTCATGGTGATAAAATCTTCTATAAAGGAATAGTGGCCAGCGAATTTCAGGCTAAACCATGCGGAACCAAGGCCAAGGTTTGATCTCATACCCAGTATTTATGGCATATAAGGAGGGAGAGTAAGCGAAAATTCCAGAAAAATGTTAAATCCTGGTACCTACTGGTTTGCAACCTATGATCCAAGGGCCTTTAACACTGACATCCTCCCTACTCTGATAATTGTGTCCACGGTTTAAGGTTTCATATTTAGTTTTTAACTTTGCTCTTATATTCTCAGACAGTGTACTTTAGCAAATCCAAAATGTACAAATTATGTTTCTCTGCCTATTTAAGTTTATTAATTGATATAGAAAATTTCACATTTAGATTTTTTTATTAAAACGTTAAATTGTTCTTTTAGGTTATTTTATGAAACAACTCTTGACTTCACAATATCAAAATAATGCATTGACATACTTTAAGACTATTTGCTTTTATAAGGATACTTTGATCCAATGTAGGTGTGACGATAGATGCCAGAGCTGGAAATCTGTGCTGTATAAGGCACATACCGGTATATACTCGAGTATAAGCCGATGGAGTATAAGCCGAGGCACCTAATTTTACCACAAAAAACGGTAAAAGGCTATTGACTTGAGTATAAGCCGAGGGTGGAAAAGAGGGTCCTTCCCCCTTATCATCCTCCTCCTTCCCTCCCTTATCATCCTCCTCCTCCCCCCTTATCATCATCCTCCTCCTTCCCCCCCTTATCATCCTCCTCCTCCTTCCCCTGTTATCCTTCTCCTCCTCACATTCTTATCATCATCCACCTGCCCCCCTTATCATCGTCCTCCTCCTTCCCCCCTAATCATCATCCTCCTCCTCCCCCCGTTATCCTCCTCCTCCCCCCCTTATCATCATCCTCCTCCTTCTGCTCCTTCCCCCCCCTTATCATCATCTTCTTTTCCCCATAACCTCCTCCTTACTACACCCTCTCCAAACCCTATCCCCCATCCTCCTTACTTGCTACTATGCTCCGATGAGCTGATGCTGATGCTGCAGCACGTCTTCTGTAACGGGATTTTTTTTTTTTTAC